>CAUYSK010010294.1:0-52195 GCA_963575035.1 Avahi laniger | reverse complement strand
TTTTTGCAACTGTGAATTGTGCTGCTATAAACATTCTAGTGGAGGTGTCTTGGGCAGGTGGGCGGAGGGAGGAGGGGATGGATATATTCACAGCTGATGGGTGCAGTACGCACCATCTAGGGGATGGACATGCTTGAAGCTCTGACTCAGGTGGGGAAAGGAAATATACGTAACCTAAACATTTGTACTTCTGTAATATGCTGAAATAAAAAAAAAGAAATTTGATGCTATTTTTTATATTCCACTTTTTTTCCCAGTTGCAAACATATATATTTTTTTGTTCTGAAAGTTGGTTCATTCTTTTTTCTTCTCACGCGTCTTTAACCAAAGGCTTAGTGTGTTCAGGGGATCCCCTGGCATACTGCAGGATTATAAATTTAGTTCTAGAGCAGCTTTAGGAGGCCTGCTTAGCTATCAGCATGATAGTTTACTTTTTTCGCTGGAAGTATGCATACATAACACATTCATGACATGGCCAGTGGCCAAATACTTAAAATTGTGCTATATATTTGACAGTCTCAAAAATTTGTGAGCATAACCTGAAACAAATCTTTCCTTCTGAAGGTCTCTTGTGCGCCTCTATTCGTGTAATAATCCATGAGCAGCCAACAATATCATGTCAACGTATTTTTGAACAGTGTGCAGCACATACAGAATTTCCTAGTAACTCACCATATCAACACTTAATGTGGGGTTTATCCCTGTTTGAATTAGCTTGAAATAGAGTTTAGAATCATGAATTTCATTGGCAAATGTACTTAAAATAAGGCATTGAAATGCTTCAGTGTACATCTTACATTGACACAGCGTGCTAAGATAAGGGTAAATTTTCTGTCCCAAAGGACAGAAATGTTCATGAAAAAATTCAGACTTACTTTTGAGGAGCGTGATTAAGAAATTTTTCCGTATCTTCCAGTGAAAAACTGAAGCAGACTCATCACACACAGAGCAAACTTCTAATTTTCTTGTTTCTGCCCTTAACTTTCCTTTTCACTGTGTTGAATGGTTTGCTCTCCATCTTAACAAGTGCAAATTATTCTAAGGCAAGTTTTGTTGTCTCTATGATTTATTGCAACTTCAAGAAAGAAAACAACATATTTGAGTGATGACATATACCAACCACTTAAAATTTGGTGCTTGACCCAAAAGTAAGTATAGCTTGAACTCAATTCTGGGTTGGTGAGAAAAGGAGTTTCTTAACTTGGATAGGCTTAATCTGATTTTCCTGAGCTCAGCTCATGTAATTATTAATTCCTAACTAATTCTGATGGCCCTGTGGACAGAGTAATACTGCCATGAAACCCCACTTCACGTGGGCATCCAAGGGCAGTTTGCTGGGGGTACACACTGTGGGTGTGAGCTGGGGGTATGAGCTGTGTTTTGAGTCTCAGGTGCTCTTTAAAATTATTTAATCCTGATTTCTGGCCAGGGTCTTGACTGAACATTTTGTTCTTTGAACTTAGGCTTGGGCAATTCTGCTGCAGAATCTATTACCATACTTGCAGGTTCATTTACGGTGACCCGAAGGAGACACGATTACTCTTTTATTGCAGGATGGAAACACCCATGATAGGAGAGATCCTTTAAAAACAAATAAAGTCCATTTTCTTTACTTCTTATTATCCTTTAGTTATATATTTATAAAGCAGCTGTTAGGTCTTTTTTTTTAATTTAAAGGTATTGCATCTTTAATCTGAGTGCCTTTAACATCTACTCCTTTTCATTGCTCTTCTACTGCACCCCACTCATATTTCTAGGTGTAGTTTTCTTCATATTTATCTTTCTATTGTTCATTTTGTACAGACTTATCAAGGTATAATTTGCATACCATAAAATTCACTGATTTTAAGTGTGCAAGTCAATGATTTTTGGTAAATTTATGGACTTGTGCAACATCACCATAATTCAGTTTTAGAACATTGCAATCATCTCAAAAATCCTCCATTTTCAGTCAATCCCTATTTCCAGCTCCATCCCTAGGCACCACCTTTAGTGTTCCCACAGATTTTCCAACCCTGCTTCAGTTTGTGGCATTTCTTGACTTTGGGGCTTCATGTCATTTATTAGTTTTAGAAAATCATTGATCATGACCCTGGACAGTTTCCACCGCATTCCTCACCATTGCCCGCCTGGACTCAAATTTACACTGTGTTTGTGCATCTGCTCTGCTCTTTTCCCAGCCTGAATTTCCTGGTTTTGTTTTGTTTTCCCTCTAATGCTGTGGTCCCCAACCCCCAGTGCCTGTTTGTGGCCTGTTAGGGACCAGGCCACAGAGCTCCACCTCCTCCCTTTCCCCTCCCCACCTCTGCCGCCATGGAAAAATTGTCTTCCATGAAACTTAGGAAGGGGGAGGCGGGGCACAACAGGAGGTAAGCTGCGGCAAACAAAACTTTATCCCTGTTTACAGATTGGCCTGTCTCTATTGACCAATCTCAGGTTAATTGCAAGCATCCTCATCATTTCATCCAATTGGTTGCAGGAGACATCGCTGTAATAGACTGACCAGGTCTCATGAAGGTGTAGTGGATGATTCCAGCGCTGGACCACCTAATGATACCATTAGCTTTTTTTGATGAATATTCGGTTTTGGACTGTGTTTCAACACTTCATCTTTATCCAACCATTGTGCCAAGTGCTTGTGATTGTCAAAAAGAATCTATTTTTCATCACAAGTAACAATATGGTGCAGAAACGGTTTGCCTTTATGTCGTGACAGCAAAGAGAGGCAAGTTTTGAGATGATTTCTCTTCTGATGCTCATTTAATTCATGCAGTTCCCATCTATCCAGCTTCTTTACCTTGCCCATTTGTCTCAAATGATCCAATATTGTTAGAATAGTAACGTCAAACCTTGCTGTTAATTCACACAAAGGTTGAGACGGATTCACTTCCACTACAGCTTTCAGCTCATCATTATCCACCTTGGTCTCAGGTCACCCATGTGACTCCTTTTCAAAATTAAAAGCAGCAGACCATCCACGTACTGTGCATATTATGAGCTGTCTGAGCTGCATTGGTTCCATGATGGAGTTCATATTCAAAAATAACACAAATTTTTGACTTATCCATGGTTTCATAAAAATCACTCTAAAAAAGTTTTGAAAGATAATCACAAGCCAAAACATGCATTTGAAAGAAGGGAGATGTACCTTCACAATAAAAAAAAAACAAACAAACAGAAAAAAAAAACAATAATTGTCAAAGTGAAATGTCAGAGATATCAACTGTCAAACTTAGTACTGAAGGAAATCGGACATTCCATATTTAATAACCTAATACAAATGGTAACAAATATACTCCTTTGCATTTTCTCATAATTTTTAAACCTTTTCTCTAAGTGCATACTAATAGGAATGCTATTGAGTTATTACTATGCTCAGCTGAAAACTATTAGTTTGGAAGTCATAATTTCTTCCTCATTGTTATGAACATTTTATATTGTCAGTACGTCAAAAGTGATCTACATATTTTTCATAAATGGTCCCTATATTTTGACTATTGACTCATTATGATTTATTTCCTGAATTTGACATATTTTACCCCCAAAAAGATATTCCATAGATATTTTAACAAATACCATTTCTCTCATTATTCTTCTTGAGATTTAATGTTTTGTTGTATAGATTTACATAGAAGATGGTAATATAGAAATATGTGATATTTGTGTAGTGGTACTAATTCAAAGAATGTGAAAAGTCAGTGACCAGAACACATTAAATTGTTGCCCAGTGAATTAACTTGCATGAGGGGATACTAAATAAGTGCAATAATTCTAAAGGCCTATAAAGTTAGTTGGGTGAATTAGATACACATATGAATTGGACTAAGGCTGAATTTACAATCAATGTTCTACCGTAAAAGCAGGTACACATTGAAGTTAGGTACATCTTTACAAGTGAAAATATTACTATGGTAGTTTCTCTTGATTGAAAATACAGAACTTCAATTTGAGTCCTTCTATTTTGTAATAATCTGTAAGACTAAAGAAATTCACTATAAGAATTGAAACATGTATATTATCTAGAGGGGTATTTTTCTATCTGTTTTGAAAAATTCATATATAATTAAAAATGAAATTTGGGGGGCCATATACTTTACAAATTAGAGACAAAAATTATTTCTAATTTTTTCCTTAAGAATATATTTCAAAACCACATCACTCTATTATTGATGGTAAGCAGAATTCTTAAAAAAGAAGACATCAGATATTTGCATCTTTACGACATCATCACTTTGATCAATGAATCATTTTCAACTGATATATACAGTTAACGAGAGACCTTACATGGAGGTACTCCAATTTAGAGATTTGCTGAAAGGGGGAATAGGAGATTTTTAAATTCTTAATAAGATTAATCCAATTATTAACTTAAAAAAGAGCAAGTTCGTTCGACCTAATTAGGAAGCATATTCTAGCATTATAAAAGTTACTTAGAGTTTACATGTATTATATATATAAAGACATATATAGTCCTATTAATAATGAACTTTAATAAATGAGTGAAATAATCATAGCGCTAATGTAATGGGGAAAACCAAATGAAGAATGTAACATCATGAACCCTTAACAGATGTCCTAATTAGATATCATTAAAGAGACCATTAGGTTAATTAAAATTGAGCCTTTCATATACTGCCAAAATATACCCATTAATTTATAATGAAGCAGTTGCAGGCTGCAGTCCCCACCTGTGCAATGATAGAAAGTAGGTGTGAATAGTCTGGAATCAGTCTGTCATGCTCATTACGGTTCTGGGTCACTAAGAGGAGACTGGATACCTAATACTGGTGCTGAAAATTTTAAATGGAGAATAACACAAAATAGTTTTCACAAAATGTATAAACCTAAATGAACGTTGACTGTATAAAACAATTTTATACTTTATGGGGTCTTAAATATATAAAGAACTGAAATACATGACAAAAGAAGCATGTAAATCTGAAGAGAGACAAGTGAAATTAAAATACTTTGAAGTTCTTGAATGGTCTTGGAAACGGTGAATTTACATTTACTGATTTACATTAAAAATTAATAAAGCAGCAGTGTATGTTTTAATTTCTATGGTATTTTCTAAAAGAATCTAAAGCTATTAAGATAATAAAAGGGGACTATGAAATAATAAAGTAATACAAAAGAAGGTAAGAGAGGAGAAAAAGCATAGAACTGATGGGAACAAACAGAAAACAAACAAATGCATCGATATCTACATCAAGCATACATGGGCTAAATATTTCAATTTAAAGACAATATTGTCAACCTGGATAAAGAACAAAACCTAATTCTCCGAGACTTAAAAACAACACTCCTTAAACATAAGGATACAGAAAGGTTGAAAGTTGAAAGAGAAGGAAAAGACCTATCATGCAAATAATTAATCAACAAGAAGCTTCTGTGTATAGCGCACAAAGTAAACTTTCAGGTAAGAAGCATTACTAGAGTAAGAGGGATATTTCATAATGATACAGTTTCAGTGTACCAGGAATGTGCAGCTTGCTGGGGTATTTGAGCTATCTGTGAATCTCAGAGAGGCTGCCCATGTCCCTGCCTTACTTTGGTGATGGCCCAGAAAGCTAAGTCAGGGTTGGAGCAGGTGAAAGAGGAGCCAGACTCAGTATATGAAGATGTGTGTGTGTGTGTGTCTGTGTGTGTGTCTGTGTGTGTGTGTGTCTGTGTGTGTGTGTCTGTGTGTGTGTCTGTGTGTGTCTGTGTCTGTGTGTGTGTCTGTGTCTGTGTGTGTGTGTGTGCACACGCGTGCGGAAAACACTAGGAGTGGAGTGTACTATTCAAAAGGACAAGAAATGTAACATTTTCATTTATAAATCAAATAAAAGCTGGCTCTGAGCCTCCCCCCAAAAAAAGGATTATGAAGATTTATAAATGGCTTACAAGTTCTTTGAGAACGCTTTAATATTTGGCTTACGATACAAAATGAAATATTATTTTAAATTATAAACTCATTTTTAAAATTTTTCATGATAATTTCCTGTTGAAAGACATTTCATATGAATAATAATGTTTTTAGGTCAGCATTTCTCAAACCAGGGAGTAAGCCATGAACACTCTAAACCCTCTGATATCTGAGGTATATATTTTCCTGTTTAGAGGAGATCTTTATAAGATTCAATTCATGAGTGGATTATTAAAATTTGGTATATGTATACAATGGAATACTACTCAATTATAAGAAACGACGGTGGTCTAGCACCTCTCATAGTTTCCTGGATAGAGCTTGAGCCCATTCTCTGAAGTGAGGTATCACAAGATTGGAAGAATAGGCTCCACATGTACTTGCCATCAAATTGGCACTAACCGATCAACGCTATGGTGCTTACAACATAGTAATATTCTACAGGGATTAGGGGGTTGGGAGGGTAATGTCACAACTAATGGATGCGGTGAGCATTGGAGAGGGGAAGGGCACGCCTCTAATCCTCGCTTCGCTGAGGCAAAGT
The DNA here is from genome assembly GCA_963575035.1 of Avahi laniger. NCBI lineage: Eukaryota > Metazoa > Chordata > Mammalia > Primates > Indriidae > Avahi > Avahi laniger. Next base: position 45,743 of record CAUYSK010010294.1, on the reverse strand, counting down.
CATAAAATGTGACCAAAATGTTTGTACCCTCATAATATCCTGAAATAAAAATAAATAAATAAATAAATGAATAAAAAAGATTCAAGTGTGACATACAAAGCAATGTTTAAAGCATTTTTTCTTGGTGCTTGAGTGTATTGAACATATTCACTGAAATCTAAACATTGGCACTAGTAAAGAGAAATACCCGGTGAACACCTGAACGGCATTACTGTACCTGTTAATAATTACTAATATTTAACAATTAATTTCTTGTAACTAAATACAAAAAAAACACATAATGTACTAACAAAACTTGTAACACTGTAAAAGTTTTTAATAATTCTCTTTTGTGTTCAGTCCACCTGCACTTGCCCTTTTGGTCGATGTTGAGTTGACTTTTGCTAAATTCTATAAGGGAGCATGCCCTATTTCACCAACAGAATAGGTAGAGTCTAAGCGTCCTTCCATTCTATATCTCAGCTCTCCAATCAGGTGTCTAACCTAGGAATCAATGATACTTATGGGGATCACAAAAAAAGGGAAGTAAATTGAGTAAGTGAGATTTTAAGACACTGATTTTAAGATTTTAGTTTCACTGCCATAAACCAGGGATAAGCTCAATAACTGTGTGGAGACAAAACACAGAGAGATCTTTCAAAGAGTAAATCCTCTTTAGCCAGTATTTATAAATATTCTAATTGTATAACTTGTAAATCTCCTAATACACATATCCCACTCAAGATGTGTTTTCAGTTGAATGGATTCTTATGCTGATTAACAGATAGACCTATGGTTGACCTATGAACCATTGAGCATGGAAGTCTGTTTTACTTCATTTGTGATTAGAGTACCTCTTCTAATTCACAGAAAGTTTTGTCTCAGGGAATCGATTTGCTAATATACATAATCAACTATTAGATAGAGCAGAACTTTAAGTATCAGCAGGGCACATCTCTTTATTTTTCTATAATCACATTCTTTAAACTTGCTCTTCCTAAGTGTCCTTCACTACCATTTAACAGTAGTTGGGGCAGAACTAATGCTTTATTTTCAATTTCAGAACTGAAAAAACCTGGTTCTGTAACTTTCAGAGCTTCTCTCTTACATCTGTTTCAAAAGTGATCTCCCCTTCCCTAGCTCAGCCCTGGCTGAGGCCTGGACAGGTGCTTTGCTCTGTCTTCTCTGCTGGTACCACTGCTCTTTCTTTCTTCCTTTGTCCCCAAGAAATGGAGACATATGAACTGCCTGAAAAATAATTAAATATAATTGTTTTAAGGAAGCTCAGCGAAATTTTAAAAAATATGGAGAAACAATTCAACAAACTGAGCAAAACAATAGACAACAAAAGCATCTCTTCCTCACCTGCTTCCTGTCTTCTTCTTCAAATTACTAACTTATTGCAGATTTTGAAAATTCTCCCTTTGCTATCTTACGGTTATCTCAACTCCAATGTGTAATTCCAGGCATATTAAGTGCATACAAACCAACAACTAGGGATAATTAAGAATCCTCCCGTCGATTCCATTCTGGGTGGACTAATCCTAACAGGTGAGGTCAGTCCATTCCGTGGGAGGTAGCTGCCGTTATGGGTGCCACACTGGCCAGCCAGGCAGGCAGTAGGAATAAAAGAGACAGTTTATGGACAGGCAGACAACCTGGGACATGCCCACGGCAAGTATTCCTCTCATGGAAACTAGCCAATCTGTTTTTCTTATTATTCCTTTCAGTGTGTTTTTATTTTTGATCTCTTTCTTTTCTTTTTTTTTCCAGGTATTTTAATTTCACTCAGCATGCAAGTGACTGGAATTTGTAATATTTATCTCCATTTCCTGATTGTATGCCAATTACCTTACTGACTGTCACAAAACCAACTGACAAATAAATAAACATTGGCAGAGATAAACATGGATTGGCCACATTTACCTCCACCATCCTAGAGGGGATTGTTGTGGTGTTATCTAGCTCACAAGTATGTGATTATATCCTTTCTATTTTGATCTCTTTGCTTGGCAAACTGGATATGATGATTAACATTAATCTGTTCCTTGCCAAAAAGTACAATGGCATGTTTGGATACATGGTATCAATTGCATTCTCATTTACAGTTTATTTCTGTATGCCACAGCATAGAGCAAGTCACCTCTAGGAACTCAGATGCCAGGACGGGAGAACGCACAGTGAAGTTCCACCCACAGCCATTTAGAAGTGAAACATTGTATCTCTGTGAGGTATGTTTTTAGAAAGGCAAATATAGTTGCATTTTTATTACTCTCATCTTATTTCAAATTCAATACTTGCCAATTAAAAATATAACCAGGAGGTTGGCCATGGTGGCTCCCACCTATAATCCCAGCATTTTGGGAGGCTCAGGCAGGAGAATTACTTGAACCCAGGAGTTTGAGGCCACAGTGAGCTATGATGTTTGCCACTACTCTCCAGCCTGGGTGATAGTGAGACCCTGTCTGTAATGGATAGATAGATAGATAGATAGATAAATTTTGAAAAAGAAAAATGAAATGGCTATACAGTTAGTATTAAATATTATCTATTTAGCATTCTGCCAGAAAATTTTCCCCCTTGTCCCATTATTTTTTTCTCCATCTCATCTTCATTGCCTCAAACAGACTCATATGGACATGGAAAGTCATATACATGTGATTTATTAACAATCATCTCAAATTTAGTAATCTAATAAGCCAGGAATAGCAAGATCATACTGAAGAAGAACAAAGTTGGAAAAGAAACTCTGCTAGATTTTAAGGAATACCATACAATGGCAAAATTAAGAACATCGATGTGAGGAATGGCAAATAGACAATTGAGAGGCCAGGGATACACCCACACTTGCATGGTCATTTGCTTTACAAGAAATGGCACTATGTAATTCAGTGAGGAAACAATAGCCTATTCAATAAACAGTGCTGAAACTATTGTGTATCCATACTGGACAACCTCAAAGCACACAGATCATGAACTTAAATGTGAAAGCTTCAATTCCAGTGCTTCATGAGAAGTGGACAAAATCACATCAAGGAGAAGTTGTCACAATTGGTGAAATTCCAACCCTCTCAAGAAAATTAAAATTATGGAAAACTTACATCTGCCACTGTGCACTTCAAAGCTTTCCAGGACTTTCTTTTTCAGCGTAAGATCATACGATCAAGTTAACTACCACCAACTATAACCCTTTCAGCTGCAATATTGATCATAAGTTCTCAACATAGATGAGCAAATACTGTGTAATTTTACTGTGCGATTCCATTTATATTTAAAATTCAAAATCTGCAATATGAATTCATAGTGATTAGACTGACAATAGTGAATAAAATGTTGCCTTGGGGGAAGCAAGACAGAAATCTCAGGACTATTCATAATATTCTGTATCTTGAATCAAATAGTGATTATATTGGTGTATTAACTTGCTATAAATTTTGAGTGGTAAGAATTCATCAGGCTATATAGTTAATATTTTTGCATTTTATGGAAGTTCAGTAAAAAGGTAATAATGAACTGGCATAAATGAAATAATATAACAAATGACTGTGAAATATTGACAATATATGTATATGACTTGAACATACATATATTATCTCAACTTATCATATTAATTACCTAATAATTAAAATCATATGCTTTAGTATTTCCAACAGACAATTAAGAAAAGGAGACACAAAATTGTCCAAGAAGTATGTTTACAAGGATGGCCTCATTAGAACCTCAAAATATGCAAGTTTAAATGAGATACTTTTTTTTCCATCAAATTGTCAAAAACTTAAAAAACTAACAACACTCACTAATGGTTGTCAATGGAGTGCTGAACAATTCAGATACTCCTATATAGGTAGGGGTAACATTTCATGTAATATGTCTGGAGGAATTTTGGGCTAGGAATGAAAAAAATTAGATATTTACATACCATTTACATAGCAATTCTACTTTAAGACATCAATTTGAATGATATAAACAAGAGAGTCAACCAAATTTTAATAATCAAGAGTTTTTATCATAATGACAATTTAAATGGCAAACAAAACAGATAAAAAGGTTATAGTTTGTATATGTAATAAAACGTTTTGAAATCACATAACATGTGGAATGAGAATGCACAGTACTGTGTACATGTAGCTGTTACTCAATATATTTATATACATTTGGTTTATCCCGACTTGTGTTAAAATGTATGTTCCTTTTACAAGGTTAGTTTTAGAGGCATTTGTCAAAAAGACCTGAACACGATTTTGGATGTGTTGTGGTAGAGTCGAATATCTTTAGTGTTACCTTCCTTCAAGAAAAACTCTGAAGTTCAGTTTCGATTTATGCTACAGGAGGATTTTGACCCTTGTTATTCTATGACAAGGTATTAACCACTGACAGGGCCAAAGAATAAACTGAACATTCAAGGCATTAAAGCCCTCATGAAGATGGCACTATATAGAGATTTGGATATTTAGAGAGGAATGGTTCTTAGGTAACAATATCTAGTCCAAGAAATATAAGATAGATTGAATAAGAGGCTAAAAGAAGTTAATGACATAACCCAAAGAGGCAAAGCAAATTTGTAATGTAAGTGGGTCGTAAAGTTTGATTTCTTGAGCTTAAAATATGCAAAGCATGTGCTTATAATTCCTGAAATCTGTACTGTTTTTTAACGAACATTGTACTTACTATTAAGATTCTGACAGAATAGGCCACTATAAATGATAAAAATTCCATTATCTCTGTCAGTTAAGAAAAGGCAGTAAGTCTTCTACGTGCTCTGACAAAGTGTGCAGTGTTTCCGAATCAAGATTTCTACAATTTGGGTAATCTCTAGACAAGCCGCTTAATCATTGTTTTTCTTTTTCCCTTTGTAAAACTGGTAGATATTTATGGAATCTAACACATACTCCTAGATAAGGATCCACAACATAAAATCTGTAAAATACAAAAGAATCTATAAATACTTATAGATTAAAACCAACAGGTTATCAGCTACTTTATTACATTAACAGTGTCTTTTTGCCATATGTGGCTTTTCAGTATACTTATTTATCACTTCGGATAACCTTTTTCTTAAATCTGCAGTAGATTTCCAGTGATGAATACATATTATTTCTTAGTTGCTGGTTTGATCATACTAGGAGAGGAAAACATCAGGCAGCATCTTTGTACAATCTTCAGACTAAGTTATCTAGGTGCATATGAGTCATTTGCAAAGAAGGCTACAATTCGGATTCAGTAGGTGCAGCTGGGATCCAAGTTTCTTCATCTCTACCAGATTCTCAGATTGTGTTGATGCTGCCTAGAGTATTGAAGCTGCAGAGGAAATGTTTTAACTTTATTTGCACACAGATTAGTGGCCTGTGAGTTTAAACAGTTATTCAGTTATCTAATTCACTGCAAACTCCTGAACCACCAAAAGAGATGACTCAGCTGGGAGAAGCACAGCTATTAATATTTTTGTGACTGAAATCAGAGAGTAAAGTCTCCCATAAGCTCCTATCAAGAAGAAACTTAGTGACTTGGAAACAACATTGTCAATAACACTCTTTATCCTTTATTGATGTAATGAGTGTTTCAGAATTTTTCTTAGAAGTTTCCCCTTAGTGAGCTGATGGAAAAATGCCAAAGTTGCTCAGTAAATGTCAAAATAATGTAATCCAGGTGCAAAATTCTCTGAAGTGTCTCGATGCAAGCATGTTGCACTGGTTCACTTCCTTGCACGACCAAACACCCCAAAATCTCAGTGGTGTGGCACAACAGAATTTTAAAAATTCCTGTTACACGTCAGCAGCTGTTTAGCTCTTCTTGGCTCTTCCTGGCCCCTTTCCAGAATCCAAGTGGACAAAGATAACTTGGTTCACGACATGTCTCTTTCCACGCCAGACGGGAGGTGCAAAAGACTGAGTGGACACGGCTACATGCCAAGCTTCTGGCTGAATACCCTGCAAGGAAAGTCCACTAACTATCCTGGGGTTAGAGTAAATCACTTGGCCAAAGCTCTGTGAAAATTGGTGGTCATGGGTACTATTCCTACTGGGGCCAGGGTGGGGGATGTGGATAAATGTCTATGACTAATGCAAATTACTGTAGGTAATTTCCAGCACACTCAATAATAGTTTAAAAATAAACATTGCAGATCTTTTCAATCATTCTGAGCTTTTGATTAATATTTGACACCAAGATTTGAGGATGTATTTTCTGACAATTATTTGGAATGCAGATAGTCTTATGTGGTGACATACTAAATAGTGGTTGCAACATTACAGCTTTCTGACTTTGGAAAATATATTCATTGTTTCCAAAAATCTTCCATTAAGTAGATATGATAAGAGAGACTTTTTTAAAGATTAAGTGAGAAAAAGTGTATAAAGTATAAAATGGCAAAGTACCTGGAATTTAGTGCATATTTATTAGTGTTGATATTATTATTATTTGGTTTTTATGATGTCAGCTGAACATAGGGTTGCTATCACCTTATTAAATCACAGAGCAAAAACACATACAGATTAACCAAGATCACAAAATATTTTTCCATAAAAATTGATCCATACTAAAAAGTAAAATAAATTAAAAAGCACATGAAAATGAACCAGAGAACAATTAGTTATATAACATATAACATGTTGAAAGAAACAAAATATTCAGTTTTAAAAATCTGATCTTAAATCATATTCCCAGAATTAAATCTAGAAAAAAATGTTCCAAAGTAAATAAAAACATCAAAACACTTTTGAGTTACAAAAATCATGAATGGAAGTCATGTGATATGCTTAGATAATGACATATAATTTCCAACTGAAGTCAATTATGCTGAAGTTGATCTAAAAAATTGACTGGATCTCAGTACAAACATGATAACATTAAAAAATTACACAAACCAATTCTACAGTTCTTGTGAAGTGTAGAGCTTTAATATAATCATATATACTGGTCAATGCTTTGATCTCCAGAATGTGCAAAACACTGCACTGTTTTTGTAGAACTGATCTTACCATTGAGAATAACACTGTGAAAATCATTTGTACGCTGCAGGGCGGGCTGGGTTTTTTGTGCCTCTCTACACTTGACTCCAGAGTACAAAACAGTTTAATGAATAGTACTGAATAATGAAACAGTATGAAATAGTACTGAAATCACCCTGAAAGCCCCGACTGGTACCCAGGCATTTTATGGAGCAAACTGTGCATCTCTTTAGTAATAAATGCTTGTGATTTGCAAAGAATCTATGCTTTTAAATATCTTCAATGATAAGTGTTAGAATTGCATTTGTGTACATAGCACAGAAAACAAGCTCAGTTTGGCTGAAACTAATAAAGGTTTGTTGCTCTCATAAAACAAATGTAGATTCAGGCAGTCTGGAACTGGTACAAAACATCACTCATGCCATCATAAAGTAAAGATTTTAGTGGAAAGGTGTATTGCTCAGGATTCTCCAGAAAAATAGGATGCATAGAAAATTTTATATATATATATTCCATAATAAGGAATTGGATCATGTGATTATAGAGGTTGGCAAGCCCAAATCTGCAGTGTGGGGCAGCAGGCTGGAGACCCACAAAAGCCCCTGGTGCAGATGAAGTTCAAAGGCATCTGTTGGAGAATTTTCTCTTACTTGTGGGAGGGTCAGCCTTTTTGCTCTATTCAGGCCTATAGCTAATTAGATGAGTTCCACCCACATTATGAGGCAATCTGCTGTATTCTACCTATTAAAATGTTAATCTTCTGCAAAAACATCTTTGCAGAAGCACTAAGAATGTTTGAGCAAATATCTGGACACCCTGTAAAACTGATACATAAAATTAAACATCACAGAAGAGAAAAAGGCAAATTGCTCGCCTGCTGGTTCTCCGGCGTTCCTACAGACCTCGCGACGGAGGAGTCTGCTCTTTTTCTCATTGGCCAAAACTCTATCACGTGGCCACACCTAGCTGTACAGTAGCTGAGGAAATTGAGTATTTCATCTGACTTATTGCAATCTCAAATAAAACTAGTCATCTTTTAACAAGCCAAAAAGGAGAATAGGTATTGGATGGGCAAATTAGCAGAGTCTGACCTACTTAATAATTTACTGAGTGCCATTAGTCAATAAAGCATATATTAGTATATTCTATAAATCAGATATAAACAAAATAAATATTTTCCTGATTTTTTTGAGATAGTGATCGAGTAACAATTTCAGAGAATTTGATTAAAATTTCAACATAAGAAAGAGAAAAGTTCACATAGGATGGAAATGTAATGAGCTAGATGGACTTTTATTTCCATATAAATTCACTTCATTCTGGGATAACCAGCAGCTGCTATTCAGGACGGGGGGAACTTAAAAGGGCAGCTGCAATGTTGTAATTACCATGTCTGACAAATATATGACTTGTGCAATTAATTAAATTTTCATTAGCCTTTCTTCACACAATCCAAAATGGGTTGCACCATATCCTTCCTTATCTACATACACTTATTTTTAAAATTGTGTATCTATCATATTAACTTAGAAATAGATCTTCTCATGCCTATTAAAGGTTAGCTACTAATAATAACTCTCTAGTAGACAAATTATATTTTCCATTGTTCACATAAAATATTCTGAAATATCTCCTACAGAATAATTATTTTCCAATTTCGTCAATTCAATACTAGTTATTAAAATTTATTTTCATTTTGCACTAATAGAAGGACCCCAAGTTTTGTATCTACTTTCTGAAACATTGCTAAATAATAACCAACATTTATTTTTATTATATGAAATACGGCAAATGGGGTGAGGAAGTGTGGAGGTGGGGTTCAAAGTCAAGATGAATTTACTGAAATTTGCTAAAAGGATATTCATGTACTCTCATACCAAAAACAAATAGTACAGATTGTTTTTTAAACTTATAGTGTTTATTGAATGTCAGATCTATAAATATTTAAATACTATATTTTGTCAAGCATTGTCTTGTTTAAATGTTTGCTATGTGTCAAAACCCACAAAGTCAAAAACATAGTACCAATTAAACCACTAATTTTTTTAACCTCCACATGTTGTCTTAAATATCAATATTTATAAATCCCTTTTTATTTTTCAGTTGCATAACTGAAGCATATCATGGTATGTTTGCCACGAATTCTAAAAGTATAACTTATCTAGTGAGTTATGAAAGTTTATACACTTTAGACACCGACTTTCATCTAAATCTGTTTAAAAATGTATCTGTATATTTTAGAGTTGGAGACCTAATTTAATTGCATATCTAAAATTTTAATGTTAATACTTTGTACCATATTTATTACTGAAACAGTTGACAATATTTTGATGTGGTTTCACAGCAAACCAAGCCTTACAGAGTGAGATGATATAGACTAATCATTTTCCTCCAAGTAGGCTTCACTTAAAATGCTTTCAGTAAGGAAGAATATCTTATTAATACTTTATATTTTATTTGACAGGAACCCAAACATAACATCATTTTTAGATTTGAATTTTTAGAGTTGAAATCAAACATTATAAAAACTGCTATTAACCAAGCGATTAAATAAAATCAGATTAATTTCAATAATTATCACAACCATAATAATATGGAATGAACGCTAGTTACCACTTCTCTATTGTTTTGGAATTGAGCTATTGTAAAATTTTCTAATTCAGGTTGATTAGTGAGAAACCAAATATAAAGTGATTTTGAAAATAAAGCATAAATTGCAGAATTCTCTTTAAGAGACGCTGTACTTTATGCATATACACGTCATATCTCTGGGCCTGACTTTTGTCCTCAAGTGAGTAAATGGCATGGCCTTAACTGGCTTTTCCAAGACAAAACCCAGAAGCTATACTCGATTCTTCACTACTGTCGGGTTTACTTCCAACATGCAATAGAGCTCTCTGTTTCTTGCTGTTGTTTCTTTTCAACACCCTGTATCAAATCAATGTCTTCTTCTGACTGGACTTTGCGATTAGTCTCCTAATTTGTTTTCGTATCTTTATTTTGTTCTTTTGAAACAATTTTCCTACAAAAAACAATCAGAGAGCATTTCACTCCCTTACTTAAAGCCCTTCGATGGAATTCTTACTGAACCTCAAATGAACTCAGCTTTATTTTATCTGGTTTTGACGACTTTCCAACCTCGGCTCTGTTACTCTCTCCCTCGGTCTATACACCCCACCTATGTTAGGCCACCTTCACGTACATCAAGCTTTTCTTAGCTCAGTGCCTTTGACACTGCTGTTCTTTCTGATGAGAGTTACATTCCTAGTTCTTGGGGCTTCTTCTACTCTTTTTTCAGCTCCTAGCTTGCATTTTTTGCCCTAAGCCAGGAGCCTTCTATGAACTTATTAGAGTTGCGCATTCCCATGCATTTATTTTCTTTAACATCAGACACCATAGAATGTATAAAAATTATAATCTCCAGGGTTTATTGCTTTTACTTTTCTCTTCCCCTTCTCCCTCCATTACAGACTGCAGACACACTCTGGTAAGAACCGTACTTACCTCTCTGGAGCTGAATTCTCAGTGCTTAGAGGGAAGGGGGCCCGGTGTAGTAGACACTCAATAAATGTCTGTGGATTAACTAAACAAAATCTAAATGCTAACTGATCTATGGCAGTAAGATTCATTTGCAATTAACAACAGATACTGTCTCATAAAATGAACTTTTAAAGTATGGCTATCCTAGAAGGAAGGATATTATCATCTAATTTTATAGGCACATATAATTTACAGAGCAACCCATTTCTTTAGATGCAATAATAAAATCCATTCAGTGCAGGTGAAACAATCACAAAATATGAGACAGAAATCTGAATGATCAATATTCACGTTGCCTGAATTTTGAATAAATGTAAATGTGGAGACGATCTAGATTTATAGACATCCAAGATGTGCAATTCAGAAACTAGAATGTGGTTGTCTCCCCCCTTCCTCATTAGCAGAGTGAGTATGAATTTAAAACTCTCTGTGGCGGAGCATTTTTTGGTGATTAATATAATTTTCTAACAGATGGGAGGAAAGAACGGTGCTTCTGTTAACATTTTGAAATACCACAGAGATACTGACCCAGCTAAACTTTATTCAAATAATAGTAGGAAAGGGTTTAATTATATTTTATTAAACAAGTTATATTTTAATGCATTTCATCTGTCAAAGTAGGCAATATAAAGAGCAGAAACCACAGTCACCTGCCCTTCTCAAGTCCAAGTGTCTTGTGTTGCCTTCCGGCCTCTTCGTTAAGAGTGAAGTGCACATATTTCCAAAACATTTTTAGTGTTCCTACATCTACATATGCATATGTACATATATTATTTTTATGTCCTTTCTCATGAATGTGATTAAATGAATCATTGTGTTTTATTTCAGAAATTAGACTACACATTTTTCATAGATATCCATTAATTTATTTTATCCTATTCATTTTATAGCCATTTTATATTTATACTATAATTTATTTAGCCTTTGCTCAATGATGAATATTCCATTTTTGAAAACTTATTAGCTAACATAATACTGTAAAGAATTAGCTGGAAGAAATATGTAGATTGCCCATTTTTTCACATTTTTGGTCATAATTGGATGTTTTTAATCTTTTATATTTTGATTTTTTTGTTGTTTTCCTGGTTGGACCTATTTTTATATTTTTATTAGCCATTTATATTTCTTCTGACATTAGTCTGTGCATATTCTTTGCCTATTTTGTGTTTTTTCTTATATATGCTTATTTTATTGTATACATACATTCCTATAACATTTTATATTAACCTTCTGTATATTAAATATATCAATAATTTTTTATTCTCTTACATTTTAATTTAATTTGAGTGACTTTTTCACCTGAAAGTTTTAATTTTTTGAGTATTTTGCATTCTTTGAGAAGGTCCTCCTTGGTACAGTAGCATAAAATTATATCCTAGTATATCTTCTCTATTCTTTGTTCAGATTGTTAATTTCTCTGTACATAATTACTTTGTAAAGTGCAAAGTAAAGGTCTGAATTTTCTTTCCCAAATGGATAGCTAGTATTTATGCCTACTGTATATATTATCTTTTTGTAATTTCTTTCTTGAACCTATTATCACATATATTATTGAGTAACAGTCATTGTTTTGCCAGAGACACAATATTTCCACTGATTTAGTTATATGTACAGTTTTCTATCTATTGATAAGTGGACGTCTCTGTTGTCTCCCACCTACACAGTTTCTAGTCAAAATTTATTATGTGTCATTCTTTGATAAGAGCAATTCAGCTCCATCAGACATTAAAAGGGAGAAATGTGGAAGAAAGTCAAGTAGACTTGCACAAATATGTGTAGAAATGTAAATAAATAGCACTCATCAGAATTCCCTTTCTTTTTAAGAGAACAATATGGAAGAACCTTGAAAAAAATCATGCTAAATGAATAATCCAGTCACAAAAATGACAAATATTCTATCATTCCACTTACGGGAGGTACATTGGGTAGTCAAAATTTTAGAGGCAGAGAGTAGAATGGTTCTTGCCAGGGGCAGAGGAGAGAGAAATAGGGAATTGTTTAATGGGTATAGAGTTTTGGTTTTGTAAGATGAAAAGCGTTCTGGAGATTGATTGTACAACAATGTGAATCACAACAATGTGATTGTACAACAGTAGTGAACTCTACATTTAAAAATGGTTAGGATGGTACATATTGAGGTTGTATATTTTATCCAATTAAAATAAAAGAAATTAGTGGCAGTTTGAATTATAAAATATTCAAACCATATAGAAATGTTTAAAGAATAATAAAATTCTCTATATTTTCTGAATTTTGACAGTTCTTAATATTTGTGTATTTATTTTAAACATTATTATACTTTAAATAAATGTGTATGACTTGATTTAGGCTTTCATCATTGCATTATTTGATTTAATCTACATTGACATAGAGTTGAATATTATCCATTTTATGCATACTATAATGTATTTACTCATAAATTTTCCTGGTAGACATGTAGACTGACTTGAGTGGTTCTTTCTTTGCCACTGTAAATATGGGAAAAAGACAGACACAATTTGTTTTTTGTAGGCAAGTCCACAAAATAGATTCACTGTCTTTCTTGAGAATATTTAAATTCTCCAGTGTACTGCAATCACCTGGTGAGGTAAGATTTAGTTATGATTCATCATCAAAGCAACTGAATTTATTGCATTGGTGATATCATGGAGAAAGACAAAGGATATGTGAGAATTGCTCTAGCACGTGTTGCTAGGTGAGTCTGGCTTATTTGGTCAGATATAATACAGGGCCAGACACCATTCTGTAGACAGCACGGGATAAGTTGCTGTCTTTGCTAAATCCCACCAACAGGAAAGAAACACAGTGCCTGATGAGGCCATTTGCATTTTGAAGGACACATATACCTCACCTGAGTACTTTATTAGCTGTTATGCGTTGAGAAACCAGAAGTAAGTGTGAATTTATTTAATGTGAAAGATAATTGTTTGGTGAGTTCTCTGTGGTTAATGGAAATTTGGAGTAATAGAATATTATCCTAAAAATCAGTCATTTGATTGGAATGAGCACCAATATATTCACTATGATATTTTTCCTTGCCAGTATTAGAAACATTTAATTTGGAAAAACTGAGAATAAAACTCCATGAAAGAAGAGTGAGAGAGGGCCATAGAACATGCATTTGTATAGAATCTAGCCATTCTCCACATTTATGCAGACAACCTGTGGCAGCGGACATAACAGCTTCTTACCCAATGGTCTACCATGCTGATATTGAACGGAGAAATATCCTCTGCTCTCTCTATGGAATTGATAGATGCGGGCTGTCAAGTTCACAGGAGTTTCCATTCTTTCTACAGGTTATGTCAAAGTGTACAGTAGCAGAGCTGGTGACAATCATTGTGCCCTATTGCATTTTTCCATAAGCATACAAAACCAAACTTTCTTCTATTTCCCAAGCTCTATGGATTGCTACTAGTTAATAAATAGGTCAGTAATGTCCGTATTTTATCACCTCCACCATTTTCACAAAAATTGCTGAAATTTTCTATTTTCTTCAATAAAAAATAAAAATCCTTCTTACGTTGTTTGAGCCGCTTTGGTGGGAAATTGGAAATGACAGGTCACATACATCCTGGCTCAGCTCAACAATCTGTCATTGTGTTATTGTCATAGCTAACACGATTCTTAAAATATTATTTTGCTCTGTTGTAAATCCATGGGTCTTTTGTTGTTGTTGTTCCCGACAGCTAAAGTGTGATTAACATATTGCCCTTTCATGTCATCTGATTTTATGTATTTTGGCAAGTATTTTAAATTCATTTTATATCTATCTATCTATATAGAGATGTATATTCCATTCTCTTTTTTGCTTTCTCTTTAGGCAAATAAAAATGTGTAAAACAGTATATCATTTTAAAACGCAAAATATGGAAAATATTTCTGCAAGACCATTTATTCATCTTAATTTAAAAATCTTTAACATACGCACAGTTGTTAGTTGTGTATGGATTAAATTTGTGTCTTCCTGTGAATACTTGACATAATTAGCCTATTCTCTAAGATTTCACATCAGCCATTAATGATAAGTCAGGAAAAGTAGGTTGGTTATAAGACCAGGTGATATGCTCTGACATTCTTATTTACATTTTAGGAAGGCTGGGGTAAGACAGTTTATTTACTGGAGCTGGGGCATGAGCTATTGGTGATAATTGATTTTTTTATTCCCTCTGGCAGTCATATAAAATATCTTACTGAGATATTGAACAAGGTCTCTCAAAGGGTGGAACTTCTTGCTAATTATGCTTGAAACACTTTTTCACATCTGCTAAAATTCTCCTCTTTCCCCACTTTCTCTGTCCCATTCCTGTCCTCTTAGCTACATAACATCCTGCCAAGAAATGGCTTTAAACCACCAAGTACCTGAAATATATGCAGAAATTTTTTCTCATATGCATTTGAGAAGCAGCGGGAAGGTCTCTGTGGCTTTCCAGAATGACCAGTGATTTTCACAGAACAAATAAACTTTAACCTTCCTATTATTGTAAACATACCACAAGGTTCTGATAAACAAATCCTTTCATGCTTGTCTGCAAATTACTTATTGCAATTTAGACCTGGGGGAGTCCATTCCCTTTCTGATTCAATCCACTTAGGTAGTGCAACGAATGAGAGTGGACAATTCACATTTCAGCACTGATCATCCTGGTGTGTTTCCACTGATGGTACGAAACTGGTTTGTTCCCACAGGGTTTCTGCATTCCACAGCGTAATAGGAAGTTAACGTAGCTGACAAAGTCGTACGGCCTTTCAGCATGTGATGGACCAAGTATTTGTTGAATTTTATCTTGTGTGATTATCCAGCAACTCTAAGGCAATAGAATTGAATTTTATTTTACTTTTAAAAGATATAGATATAGATGCTATAATATAGAGATGTAGATATACACAGACATATATGTGTATCATAAATTATATTATGTATGTACACGTAGACTTTTGAATCTGTTAAACAATAAATCTACTTAATGTCATGTGCTGGTTTTATCTTTGTCTCCTGTGTTCTTTTAGATTATTTTTCCTAGAGGTTATCAGGTAGAAACCCTAGGGAAATTCCAGTTATTATACCAACAATGCAAGAAGCAGCTCTATCTACCAAAAAGCCTGTTCTACAGGCTTTCTTATGAACTATTGATTGGGTTTACCTTTTCCTGATGGAGTATTAATTCAAAGGTATATGATAAATGTACATTGAACGTGTTATATATGGTGACCTACATTGGATGGCTTATGAAATTTTGTTTATAATGAGTAAGCTACAGTCTCATATTTTAAAGTGTAGCATAAATGACTAAAGACAAAGCAAAATATGAGAATGTCATAAAATATTCAATTTATTCAAAAGTGAATGCAAACATTTTGGGAGATAATTAAAGAGGTCGTGAAATGAGTGTTATGCAGAGGTGTTTGTAGATGTGATTGAATGCTAGTTGCTATTATTACTACTATTGTTACTATTGCTATTATTAGGGAGACCACCAAGGATACAGAGCTATTATGAGGCTGGAGAACAGCATGCAGAAACATTTTAGGAGACTGGAGGCAGGAAAAGTGTCCGGAGGCTGTTTGGACTGTATGCAGCATGTACATAAATATGTAGACGGAAGAGGCAGAGAGAGCTGGGATCATATTGCAGAAAATACGTATTTTGTGGGCTTAATTAAGTATTGGAGGAGCTAAATTATCAAAGTTGCATGTTAGGAACTGTGTGTTAACAGTGGTGTGTAAGGCAGGTCTGAGTAGGGAAGTTGAAAACGGATAGACCAGTGAAGAAGTCACTCTTGACAGTTCAAGGTTGATTAATTGTATAGTAAGAAGATACAGACTCCTTTACAACTGGCTCCTAGCCGCCCTGCCAGCCTCATTCCTTTCTACTCCGCCTCCATTCCCTATAATGAATACAGACATTCTTATAGTCACCGCGTTGTGTGTTCTGTCTCAGGGATGAATGTCTTAGCCCCATGTCCGTGCTTTGGAACCTAGCACACCTGTGCTCACCTAGCTCTTTTCTGAAGGCTTTACTAACTTCTGGAAGCTCACCCTGAGCTCCTTCTACTAGCCCAGACTCATCTGCTCTAGTCTTGAAGGAAGAGGGTAGTATTTTAATTTCAGTGGTTAGGCACTCAATAGAGAGCCTACCACCGATTACAAATTCAGTGTTTCAAATTAAAGGAATGAAGGCCTTGAATGAATGAGATTTGAGAGATATGCTGATGTTGAGATCTCCGTGGAACATGAGAGGAAAGATATTTATTAAGCAGGTAGAAATGCAGTGCTAGATTTCATATGGATGGAAGATGAAATTAAGATGACAGCTTCACAGAGGGGAAATTCAAAGCTGTGTGCGGGAATGAGCCAGCCCAGAGGAAGAGTGTAAGCCCTAAAGAATTGCACCATACTTCAATGGTTTGTTACTCTGGATTTCAATAATCAAGTTCATACCCATAATTTATTCAAAATTTGTGTTTAAGCTTCTTTTAATTTTAAACACAATCTCAAGCTGTTGTGTATAAGCAGACGATATGGTGCAAAAACATAAGAGCTTCTACCCCGAGGAGAACCTCTCTGTTATTGCTCTCTCACTGAAAGACTATTTAATCAACCCAGAAGTGTTCATATTTGTGTTAGCTTGTGAAATAGAAATCAATGAATTTGGCACAGTTAATACATCTTTTGCTTTCTTTTTCATTAGTCAGTGTTAGAAAAATTACTTCCGGTTGCTACAGCCTTCAGAATTGGCATGTTGATCAAATTTATCCTCACAGAATCATCTTCAGAGCGATTACTCATTGGTATTTCTGCAACAATGTGCCTATTGGGAAAACGTTACAAGCAGAAGTTAGAAGATGATGCTTCAGAGTATTTTTTTCTGTGCCCCAGAGACACAGAATAGTTGCCATTTTAAATTAGGAAAGATTGTAAGAAACGAAAAACAAAAATGAAGACAATGCATTTCCTATAAATGGTCCATTGCAGGCATTTCGATCATTTAATTACATTTTTTTCTGTGAAACATAAGTACCATTCTGTAAGCCATTTAAAGACAACCATCGGGATTAGCTTCGGCTTCCACAAGGAAAGTTAATAAAGGTTTGCAGAAGCATCCGCAATCTGAGAATCACACATTTTTTGAACAGTTTCAGAAATATATTTGAATGCTGGAAGATATTTAACAAAAATACCTAGGAATTATCAGAGCATGAACACCTCCAGTTGAAAGATTTCAAGATGACTACAAAATCGTGACTATAACGTTTTTGTTCAGTAGGCATATATTTTGAATCTATATACTGAATTGAATTCATTGCCCTGCAACCTGTCAACTCTCACTAGTGTAGCAAATTGAGACAATTTTCCTGAGCTTCATTGTTTAACAGATTTCAGATTCCTGTAGTGCGTGTTAACAGGGCAGTGACTTTGGGAGTCATCTGGTAGCAGGGAAGGAAGTAATTTTACTATTTGGTGCTAAACAATGCCATGTGGCTTATATACTCATTACAATCAGTTTAAAAAATAATAATGTAATGAAATTACCAGTTTGAGTGAAAAATAGAGTATAATTATATACAGGCAAACATCTTGTGTTCTTTCATTCATTCAGCAAATATTTATTAATTAACTGGAATTTCAGTTAATACCAATGTAAATATACAAAAAGGAGCATTGAAATATTGAAAGAATAGTGAGTTAGTGAATAGAAGAATAACAAAATTTAGAGTAAATAGTAAAATGTTTGGTTGGTTTTGTTGCTATTGGTGGTGGTAAATGGGGTGTTTGAATAAGGTTATGAACAAGGAAAACAGAAATTGGATTAAAGGAAAAGGCATTTCATTTGGGAATAATTAGATATGCAATATCTTAGGAGTGGAAATGACCCAGTTTTGTATAAAATCAATGTTAGTTTTCAGTAGAGAACTTGTATTCAGAAAAGCAGTTTTTATGTTAGTCAAATGAAGTTGTATTCTTAAATATTTCAGTGATTAATCACATTGGAATTTTTCTTCTTGGCAAAGAAAGAAAAAAATAGATAAGAAGATATAGCTGTGCATATTTCCTCATAAATTTTGTATTAAAAAAACTTCCTGTAACATTGTGACTGTTTTAGGAAAGCCTAAATTAACTGCTAAAGATCTTCCATAAATACTCTGAGGGGCCCTACTACGTAGATCCCTTCGGAGTAATTCCTAATGGAAATTAACAGTGAGGAGGTCCTGAGGGAGAGAAATTTAGAATGGAAAAAAATAAATAAATAAAAGGAACTGCCAGTGAAAAGAAAGCAGACGCTGAATTTGCACCTCTGCATTAGAGGCGACTGATGCAGCATAACTCAGGATTAATTATGGTTTCTCATGAATTGAAAGTAGATTTCCCACCTACTCAGTTCCCATGCTGAAAATATGGACAAATGACCACACACACAGTATCGATATAATTATTGTTAACATTGATTTTAAACAATTTAGCTATTGATAATATGGTTTGGTAATGAGTGAAAAAAATTAAATATAAGATCAAGTTAGTGTTGGGTTAGTACGTTATTTAAAATATGAAGTGTTATAAAATTAGTAATATTTAACTATCATTTTAAAGAAAGAAAAATAGTTCCACCTGTTTTCAAAATCCTCATAGAGTTCATTATGGTAAAACAAGCTCTATTTAAGGATACATATAGGCATACGCATATACATATAGGTATATAGAGATACAGATTGACTAATATAAATTGATAAATTACTATGTATCCTGCTTAACAGATGACCAGCCTGCAGATATTTTGGCAAACATTTCTATAACAAGAAACTAATAATATACAGTCTTTAGTACTAACCTAACAAAGTAAAATTAAAAAAAAAATTATATCCATAACGAAAGCTTGACAAATAGTTACATAATCATAAAATACCAAGTAGAGTTTAAAAAATATTTACTTCCAGAGTACAAATTTTCTCTTATTTATCCTGCAGACGTAGCAGATATTATATTGGCTTGGATATTGGTTTTTGCTTTTTTATGTGAGTCTCTTAAATATGAGGCATATAATCTTTCATTTCTAGGCCTGGCTACTCCGTTATTTTGTATTTGTCATCACAGGTGCAAATATATTTCTGTCTGCTGTTGGCATTTTAGTGTAGACCCTTGTCCCAGCCAATCAGGTTTTGATCAGGTCTCAGAGCCCTTGGGATGCACGAGCTGGTTGCTGGGAGCTGAGGCTGGAGCAGGGCCGGGGACCACGTTCCTCCAGCGCCCCAGGAGCTCTCCCACTGCACCGCTCAGGCTCTTGCCTCGCAGTTTTGTAAAGAAGGTCATATTTTAATGTTCTCTTTTTCTGGGTTATGTTTGTCTTGTGACTATTGTTCTATGAGGCATGGGCTGCTCTGTGTAAGGTATGACCCCTTTAGAAATACAAATACCCTCCAGTGCGCCCAATACCGCAGTCATTTTTCTCTTTTTTTCTCCTCAATAGGCACAACTGTCTCCTGGTTTTCGAAATTAAAAGAAAAAGTAGAATATTCCCCACTGAATGTCTTTAGAGTATCCTGCTTCCCCAAATGGGAAGGAAAACAAAATTAAATCTGGGCCAATATTCTCACATTCTGGACATGTGAGAGAGGTAGTATGAGTTTAAGATTTACCGTTTGGAAAATTGAAGTATCTGAAAAGAAATGATAGAATGCTTCCACCCGTTCAGCAATCAGAGCCCTTGATCATAAGCTCAGCTTACACAGGTCATTTGTTATAATAGTTTCTATGTCTATTTCTGAACATTCTGTATTTTGTATTTTCTTGGGAAGAAACTGGAAGAGATGACAGCCACCAAGTCACTTGTATGGGTAGAGAACTCCAGGAGTTGCTTCTCTGTGAGTCGGTCTTGAAAATGATGGTATGATGGTCATGGAGGGAGGAGGAAGGGGAGAGGAAGGGAGGGAGAGGGAGGGGGAGGGGCAGGGGGAAGGCAGAGGAGCCGGAGGAGGAGGGAAAGGGGGCCGGAGGGGGGGCAGGGAAACATTCGTCTAGTGTCTGCTCCATGCCAGCCTTTGCATGCAGTCACTCTGTTACGCCTCTCTGCAACCAATGTAGGAATTACTGTTATGATACTATATCCATTTACAGATAAAGATACAAAAATTGTAAATAATTTGACCAATATTATATTAATAGGTGGTGAAGCTGGGATTCAACAGAGCCCACACTGGTACTAAATTTATATTCCCAAACCCAGTATTTTGTTTTTCATGGGAAACCAAGGAACCTCATGTAGCCACTGAAGCAGGGAACAATTCTATTCTGCTCAGTGGTAAAATGGTTTTGTTTTCTAGTGTTGCCTTTTAACTGCTTCCTTCTGACCTGATTGTGGATCAACATAGGGGCAATTGGGATTATTTTACTCAATTTAAGCTCATAGAGCAGCAAGCAATATTGGAAGTGGGAAGAGGTTATTGCAAAAATCTTAAGAGATAAATGAGGTATATGCTGGGATTTCAAATTCCATATGATGAGATATAAAACCAGACTGAATAATTCTGTAAGATGCTCTCTGCCCATTCATTACATTAAACTCAAATCTACAAAGCACAGGGAATCCAAAATAAATTGCTGGTTGCCTTCAGTTTTCTCTGTGCTTCTCGCTAATTTATTTAATAGTTTGACAAGCATCCTGGCTGATCTTCAGGTTTACAAATAAAATCATCCAGGACATCTTTAACGGCCCTGGGGGACTCTTTGTATACCCATGTTATCTTGGGAGTTTGCAAAATTATTTTGCTATAGCTAATGACAAGGCCAAACAAGAAATTAAACATAGTCCATTATAACATTCTAAGTGTTTATGTAAGACTTACCACAGAGTTTTGATCTATTTCAACTGTATTTATTCTTCAG
This sequence comes from Avahi laniger, assembly GCA_963575035.1. Lineage (NCBI taxonomy): Eukaryota > Metazoa > Chordata > Mammalia > Primates > Indriidae > Avahi > Avahi laniger. The sequence goes on along the minus strand of CAUYSK010010294.1, from coordinate 24,399 downwards.
AATAGTATTTGTAGTTTGTATGTTTAAAATACATCAATTATACCAAAGAAATTAGGATCCTAAATATACTGTAATCAAAATTACCTTTGTTCAAGCATGAGTTCTTTTCAATAACAACTCATACTTGGTGATTCAAATATATGTTATAATTTATTCTTGTTTAATTTGGGATGGAGATACGAAAAATACACCAATAATTGCATTTCAAATGTCACCTTCTTTGTAAAGCCTTTCCAGACTGCCTTGTTAATTGATTTTTTTAAAAAAAATACATTTGTTGAAGGCTGATTGACCTGCAAAAAGCTGTACAAATTCGATGTATACAAATTGATGAGTTTGGAGTTAAGTTTATACCCATAAAACCATCATCACAATTTATGCCATAACCATGTCTATCGCCTCAAAAAGTTTCCTCCCTCCCTCTTTATTTATCTGTATTTATTATTATTTTGTTACTATTATTATTTTGTGATAAGAACAGTGAGCATAAGATCTACCCTTGCAGCATTTTGTTAAGTACTCCATGCTGTATTGCTAAGTTGGGCCCATGCCCAGCGGATCTCTAGGGCTTACTCACCTTGTATAACTTTGCATCCTTTCACTAATACCTGTCCACTTTCCCTGCCCCAAGCCCGTGGCAACCACCATTCTATTCCCCGATTCTATGAGTTTTTCTGTTTTAAATTCCTCATCTATGTGGTATCAGGTAGTATTTGCCTTGTGTCTGAATCGTTCTATTTAGTACAATGTCCTCCAGGTTTAGCCACATTGCAAAGGGCAAACGGCAAGATTTCCTTCTCTTTTTAAAGCTGAGATTCCACTGTGGGGTGTGTGTGTGTGTGACATTTTCTTTATCCATTCATTTGCCAATGGACAATTTGTTTATGTTTTTGGTTTTGCGAATAATGTTGCAATGAACATTAAAGAGTAGATCTCTTCAAAATCCTGGTTTCAATTCCTTTGGAAACATTCCCAGAATTAGAATTACTTGGTCCTATGATACTTTTATTTTTAATTTTTTGAGGGAATCTCATACTGTTTTCCTTTGTAGCTGCACATTTTCCCATCAACAGCATGCAGATGTTCCCCTTTCTCCTCACCCTCACCAACATTCATCTTTTTTTTGGATAGTAGACATTCTAACAGGTGTGAAATGACATTTTATTTAAAGTTCCAATATCTTTCCCCATACCCAACCCAACAACCGTGTCTCCACTTGCTTTTTATTTTTCTCCATATTATGTATCACTGTTTTCTATGGCATGTATGTTATATGTATATATTTATTTCTGAGAATATAAAGTTTTCCACAAACAGATCCTTCCAAAGAAGAGTTACTTTAGCTTAGGAAGATTTTATGATAATAAAGAGCAGAAAAAGATGAGCTAGTCCAAAGGGAGGGAGTGCCATATGCAGACATTTATGAGTATATATGTCAGAGAATCATCATTATTGAAGATTAAGATGTATCCCGGGCAGTGGGTTAACCTGGTGTTGTGCAGGAAGTATAATCATTTGTATCATCTTTTCTATTACTTTCCTTTTTCATAATGAATTCATTTTAACCAACTGAGCCATTATTTTGTTGTGTCATTTAAAGTAATCCTCCACCCCACCATTTAGTACTAAAAACATTAACTCTACATAGTTAAATTAAAAATTCCCCATTTTGCATTTATTCATATACTTACTGTTAATGAAGTACTGCAAATTCGTATTAACGCAATAAAGAACTGTGAAATAGATTTGTGTGCAGCATTAATGTGGTATGTACTGTTCTGAAAAAAAGTCTCTATTAAGTTCAGAATTCCTCAGTTATCACCTGCAATGGATGAGTTGATTCTGACACTGCTTTTTCTCTGTTCATACTAATTCATGTGTTAACTCTAGCATTTGCTACTTGTTTTGTGTACTTTGTTCTTTTCTTTTTAACCTCTAACAATTAAGTGGTTGTTGCCATGGTGTCATAAATATCCTATTCTATAATTGTCTAAGTTAGTGTAATGAAATTAGGAGCAGAAAGAAAAAAGACCAGAGATCTAAACTGGTCCTTTGATTGGATGTGGACCTGTGAGAAAAGGAACCATTTATATAGTAAGTTCCAGATTTCCATCTTCAGTTACATGGAAAGACAGCAATGGTTTCACTGACCCAGCCAGGGAATTTGGAAGAGACTTGGGTTGAAGAAAGGAGGCTCTACAGCATCTGGGCTTGTTAGGCATTTGTGGTAGAAACGTAGGAAAGAATGCAGTCAAGGCCAGGGACAGAAATAGTTAGTGTGCCCAGGATAATGGAAGCCATGAGCCAGGTGAAATGTTCCATTGTGATCTCCAAGTTCAGTGTTGTTATTTGATTACATACTGTTCGCCCTTCGTTTCTAATCTGTACACCTCCCATCACTTACTGTTCATGATGGTTTGACCATGCAAGCCAGACTCCCGTACTGTGTTTGACAATCCCTGGGTTATCAGATATATGAGTATCATTTTTGATCTTGATGAAAAGCATAAAATGTAATAGATGTAATGTTTTCTCTGAAGTATGTTTTGTATACTTGTTTACAGGTAACTTTTATCAGGTGGAGTGATTTCCCTAAATTTCTGACTCATCTGAGGGACTTTTGTGTCATTATAGTAGGTAGTGAATATTATCAAATGATGGTTTCAAACCCATTGAGATAACTTTGTAATTTTTTCTTTAGTCCATAATAATGACAGCTGTATAAATAGATTTTCTGATGTTAAATCGTCCTGAATTGCCATTTCATCATAATACACAACTATAGAAAAATTGTATTTGGATTTAGTATAAATTGTATTACATGAGATTTTATTAATATTTATAAATATGGCTGGTTGTTTTGTGCCATCTGATTTTGGAATTAAGTTTATGTTGTCTTTCTAAAGTTCATTGGGCAACTTTCTCTGATTTTTTCTGGAACAATTTATAAAAGATGGAAATAGATGTCACCTGCCTCTTAAAAGTTTGTTAGAATACATGTATGAAACTATCTGGAATTGGGTTATTTTGAGGAAAGTTCTCTTATTATCATTTTTTGGCTGTTAGTCTCTCAAAAATTATATTTATAAGAATCTTGTTTTATGGCATAAACTTTTCAATTCACTAATATGTATTGGTGCACAAATTATCATAAAATATTTTTATAATTGTATTAATTTCAATTGTGTCTGGATTCATTTTTTCTAATTCATCCTGCATTAGACTTATTTCTAATTTGTCTTTTTTTAATTAGTCTTGACACAGACTATTCTGTTTTATTATCTTTTCTAAAGGAGCTACCTTTATCTTTGTTAATCATATCTATGGTTTTTGGGTTTTGTCGATAATTCACTGATTATTGCCCTTATCTTTACTATGCATTTTGGTCTCTTAGAGCAGTGTCGGACACATGTTCAGTGCTCGATGCACTTTAGCTAATACTGATGATTGATTAATATCCTTTTCTTCAGTTCCAGTTCCTTAAAGTGATCAGTGTTACAGTGTAGTATACATTGTCACACACTTTTTACCTATGATCGTGAATAACACAAGCACAAACGTGTGTACAGATAGTGTCTTGTTTTATGTAAACATGAAATTAGATTGAATATTACTTTGCAGAATCACGTTTGCTTTTTTTCTTGGCTGAATTATATATTATTAATGATTCCTTGGGGTATACATTTATGTCAAACTGCTTTATTTTAATAGACACATGGTTCTCTAGAATGGATATATGATAATTTATTCAAAATTTACCTATTCTTAATCATCCTGCTTATTTCTGAGGTGGGGTATGTGTGTGTGTCTGTGTGTATTTTGTTTGTTTTATTTTCATTATTTTATTTTTTTTGCCACTAAATGTTGTATAAATCCTAATATTTGGTCCATTAGTTCTGTAGAGATAAATTCCCCAAAATAGTAGTAATATTTCTGGGCAAAATGATGTGTGAATTTTAAATTTTAATATGTACTGTAATATTCCTTTTTTAAAAGTTGTAGCCGTTTATACTCCTAAAAGCAAGGTGTCAGAATCTACTTGTCCTCTTAGCATAATGTGGTGGTTAAAATCACCCTAGCGCTGAATTACCTGGGTTCATATCTCAGCTCCACCATTTACTAGATGTGGGCTTTCATCAAGTGTTTCAAACTCTGTGTTTTAATTGTCTTATCTGTAAAGTGGGGATGAAAAGTACCCCATCCTTGGATTGTTATGAGAATTAATATAGTAATAATGATAAAGTGCTTAAAATAATGCCTGGCACTGTGTATCAGAGCTGAATTTGTTAAATAAATTTAAAAGCATAAATTCATAAATTTCTCCAAATAATTGCTATTTTATTATGACTTTCTTAATACCTAGGCAATTGAGCCATTTACTATCCTGATAGAGTGTTAGTATTCCCTCATCTTATTCTATTCCTCAACAAATTTACAGGTAGCAGTTGTTCTGACTTAGTATTAACATCAGGTCATGCACGCACGGTTCCATTTCTAATTTTTTGAGAGTGGCTTTCTACTGTTACACTCCAGTTCTACCCATTGTGATTTATGCCTTTTAAGCAACATTAATTCTTTGTTCTATATCATATCTGCATAGCTTAGTAATTGTGAATGAATATTTATGATAAATCCAGTAAACACAATAATTTAATTTTATATTTAAATAGTCTGAGAACAGTCTTAGTTCTGTCTGATTCATTACAAAGGCAGGGTATTTGCTTGATTTGTTCATTGAGATATTTATTCTAAGTGTCTAGAAGGATGCTTGGCACACAGCAGACATTAAATGAATGTTTGCTGAATGAACATGAATTTATATGTTGGATCTTTTTCTCTTGTTCCAAAGTAACTGTTGAAATCTAATACAAAGAAAAAATTGAGGAAGTAAATGGCAAGTTCTAAAACAAATGATACTTTTAAACTCATTGGTTTAGACTATTTTCCTAATCATTCATATTTTGCATGCAAACCTGCTGGTCTTGGAGGTCTGGATGCTGGCAGGGGACCAGTCCACTTTGGCATAAGAGTCCTTCCAACCCCTGTGGGTGCCTCGGTCTCAGCTGCTACTTTTTGTTTGTTTCTCTCTTTCTGTTTATTTTAATTACCTTGGCTTCTTCTGCATTTGCCAGTAGAAGAATATAAGAAAGACAGTGCGAAGGACAATGCAATGCGGTGCGGTCAAAGATTACTTGACCACGTGAAGATCATTGAACAAAGGAAATCAATCCAAAAAGCTGGTTTTGTGGGCTGACTCAAACAGGTTAAAACTCTTTAGAATGTTTAAACTGCATTATGCTTTTATTAAAATGTTTATCTTTCAAAGTTAGAAAGTAATGGATATTGTCATAAGACAAAAAATAGAGAAAATGCATAGAGGTCAATATGTTTTATTTTTAGAAGCTAATGTCTCTATTTTTATCAAAATAAATCATACTCATGGACAAAAGCATAGAATATTATGGAATATCCTTACATGAAATACGTATTTATGTAGAAAGGAACAGTTTCCTGTTCACTCACACCTGCTCCATTTTCGTTCAAAGAGGTTACACTTCCCGCCCCCACCCTGCCCTTTCTTAATTGTCCCGGTTGCTACTTTAACACTTCAAGTGATACAATATGCATCAGTGCTTCAGTCAAATAGTTCTTAATGGGACCTAGTGCTTCCCAGTTCTGAAGCATGAATGTTTTCTTATCTACATTTTCTTCCTCCAACTTTCTCCCTTTCTTCTAATTTTGGCTAATTATGTTAAGTTCTATTGTTTACCTTTTAACTTAAGCTTTTACTTAACCTTCTATTTATTGGTGGATTAACATTAGAAGGTGTCTCTTGATTTTCCACTACACAAAACAAAGGTGTTTGTGCCCCACTTTTTACTTCTATCTAAACTTTTTGACTGTCTGTCTTTAGCCTACTGTGGATTTGCTTTCACATTTGCAAGACTGAGAATATTTAAATCATGAACTATAGCCCACATTTTGTCTCTGCATTCATCCTGAACTCTTTGGGATGATCCATAATAGACAAAGATCATTTTTACAGGTGGGCCTCTATTTATTGCCCCTATTTTTTGCCATATTTCAGCTATTTCCTCTAATGCTGGAGGCTTAGAACCTAGACACGTTCTAGGGTCCCACTGTGATTGTAGCAGACATCATGATTGCCAATCTTGTCACGATAGATTCTACACTGTGTAGTCTCCACTACAGTTCGTTAGTTCCATATTTTCATATAATTTTGTCTTCCATAAGTGTATTGGCATCTCTCTCCTCCAACTGGCTGATTTCGAATTTTCTTTGCTACCAGAGATGTATTATAGTATTTCCCATTTTAGTTCCCTACTATAATTTTTTTAGAGTTTTCAGAAGACGATATCTTTAATCAGAAGTCCTATTTCAAAATAAATACATTAAAGGTTTGCTTAGGTACAATTGAATTTATGATGTAAATAATTAGACTGAAGTAATGACCTGGCCCTCTGCTTATTAGGTAATTAATTTTGAATAGAAAAAAGTAATATAAAATCTTAGAAAGTCAGTTTCCTCACTTATAAAGCGATTGAAACAATACTTTCCTCAAAAAATTATTTTAAGCATTGAGTAAGAAAATGTGAACACACTGCAAAAACTTAAGCACTATATGATGTTAAGTATTATAGCTTATAAAAACCAACATGCACATTGTATTTAAAAATACTCAATATAAACATAAGTCTTTAGCTGCTTATTTCCCTTTTCCAATACAGAAATGGAAATAATTAATAATGTTTTAATTTTGGTCTGAAATTATTTTGTATAGACATAGAGAATTCTGAGTTTTGGACTACAAGCACAATGGGTCACAATGCTTAAAAGTTAATCACAATGTGAAGTCCATGACAAAAATCTAGTGGCAATTATTTAACATATATTTATGTTAACTGATTTTTTTCACTTTAACTGATTTTAATTACTTTATATTTAACTGATCATTTCCCACGCTTTGGTTTAAATTAACTACTGCTTTGGCATTTTGCACATACCTAGCCAGATTTAGATATATTCACCCAGATTTCTCAGGCAGCATGATGCATTCAGAGCAAGTGTCATCTCTTTACCCGACACTTTCCAATCTTTTTTTCCTTCCAAACCTGCTCTTCCTTCTGAATCCTAAACACTCATGGAGAAACCCTTATGCATATCCTTCCCATGTAGAAATCTGAATTCACCTCCTGCATCTATTTCCTCTCACGTTGGTCCGGGACCCATCCAATTTCAACTTCCATGCCTAAAGTTTGTTCACACCTTCACTTCCATTTCCCCTGTCGAGACTTGAATATTTCTCCCCTGGATTTCGACCACGATAGGATTTTCCTGTCTTTAACATTGTCCTCTCTGATCCATTCTGATGCCAAAGTATTTTTCTCTTCCTAAAACCCAAACTTGGTATAGTTTCTCTTTTGCTCAAAACTGCCCAGCCCCTGAGATGCTGTCTGCCTCCCTCGGCAAGCGTGACCCACTGGTGACCAGGCCGCTGCCTGTCTGCACTGCCCCAGCTCTGCCCAGCCCGGCTCGCAGGTCATCCCTCTCCTCCTGCAGGCTTGCAGTAAATTGAGCCACTCAGAAGAAGCTAATAAGGCACGGGATTGGGAGGAAGATAAGGAAATGGAGGAAGACAAAGAAAGGTGTGATTTGAGGCAGAGTCCTGTGGAGGGTGCCTCCAGCCTGATCCTGCAGGGCCTTTGGAGCAGACGTTCCCACCACCAGCTCCGTCAGTGCCAAGTTGGTGTCCCAGTCACTCAAGGGGGACCTGATACTCCAGGCTTTCCCTGCCTGTGGACAAAACGGTTCTACGAGAGTCTTCCAGGAGAGTTGCAAATGCAGACATCAGAAGCAAAAGCACCTGCCGACGGTGAGAGGTGAGAGCACAGGAGAGATGAAGAGCTGAGAGGCCACCCGGGCTGAGCACCCACCGCATTCGCACAGGGTTTCTGTACACTGGAGATATGGCATAGCTTGTGCCCATATTGGTTTCCCAGGGCATTCGCAAAAAAGACTCACCAACTGGGTGACTTAAAACAATATCAATTTATTACCTCATACTTCTCAAGGCTATAAGTCCAAAATCAAGGTGATGGCAGGCTGTGCTCCCTCTGGAACAGGTAGAGGAAAATCGTTCCTTGCTTCTTCCAGTTTCTGGTGGTTGCTAGCAATCCTTGGCATTCCACAGCTTGCAGAGGCATCACACCAATCCCTGCCTCTGTAGCCGTGTGGCTGTCTCTTTCTGTGTGTCTCTGTCTTCCCACAATGGTCTCCTCTTCTTAAAAGGATACCAGCCGTGTTGAATTATTGCCCACGCCAATAGAGCGTGACCTCATCCTAACCTGATTGCCTTCACAAAGAACCTATTTCCAAATAAGGCCACATTCACAGGTACTCAGGGTTAGGACTTCAACCTGTCTTTCTAGGGGAACATAAGTCAGCTCCCCATAGCGTCTAATCAGCTACGTACCGAAATTCACAGCGAGAGTTCAATCAGGAAGAGCAAATGTTCTCTACTGCATGTTCTGGGATTCCAACCATGTTAGTTTGGATTTTATTACTAAGTAATAACTAAGTAAAAATGGAGTGGCTTTTTTATAAAAGAAAATTATCATGGATTGACATTTTAGTAATTACAAAATATTTTTCAGTGAAAAGCATTAAGCATTCAAGTAGATAAAGAAAGTAAATTGTATGATACTGCTTGATGAAAAGATGCAATTATAATTGTAGTATGCTTCAGATCATGTTATGAGTAAAAATAAAATAAAGCCAAAACAATTTCTTTTTGTCATAGGTTTTATATTTATGAGGCTATCTATGTGTTTCTTATTTAATTTTTGAATAATTAATATAGTCACATGTTTTCCATCTCTAGTCTGTTGCTGTTGTTATTGAATCATTTAAAAGCAACTTCCAGATATTTTGGCCTTGAACACCTAAACATTAATAGTTCATGAAGTACTGCCTAAGGATAAGAGCATTTTCTTTCACAATACCTTTATCATATCCAAGATACATAATATTAATTCAATAATATTATCTAATATGCAGTCCATATTTAAATTTTAGGTTATTCATTTTTCCCCATATTAACTATATTTGCTAATTTTCAAACCAAATCGAGTGTTCATGAATTGCACTTGATTGTCATGTTGTTTTATTTTCCTTAATCTGGAAGAGTCTCTCAACCTTTTTTTGTCTTTCATGACTGTTATTTCTTTAATATTCCAAGGCAGTTTTTTTTTTGATAGAATGTTTTTCTAATTATTTCCACGTGACTATTAGATTTAATTAAACTTTTTTTTGTCAAGAATACTTAACAGATAACAGTGCTTATTGCCACTATAAAGTAAATAATACCAGCTTGTCCTGCTATTACAGATCCCCAGCCTGATCACTTGGTTAATCACTAGATCTATTTTAAAGGGAAATTTATCCTTTCATAATTATAAGTAATACTGTGAGTGAAACTTTGAGATGATATGAACATATTGCATGAGTGGGTCTAGCTTTCAATGATGATTCTTAATGGACTCAGTTACTAATTTGGGGGTGCTATGGTGTGACTGTGTCCTACCCAAATTCGTGTGTTGAAATTCTAATCCCTCCCCAAAGTGATGGTAGTAGGAGATGGAGCCTTTGGGAGGTGATGAGGTCCTGATGGTGGAGCCCTCGTGAATAGAATTAATGCCCTTATAAAATAAGTCCAGTGGAGCTCATTTCTCTCTTCCACTTAATGAGGACACATGGAGAAGCAAGAAATGGGGCCTCACCAGACATCAGATATGATGACGCTTTGATCTTAAATGTCCCAGCCTGCAGAGCAGTGAGGAATAAATTTGTTTTGTTTATAAGTCCCAGTTTATGGTATTTTGTTATGACAGATCTAATGAACTAAAGGAGTTGGCATTGTGATTTCCTATTTTAATAGTTTTTTCTATATTATTGACTGGCATTCTCTTATCGAGAAGAGTTTTTTATTCTTTCTCTTTTAATCTGGTCTCTTAATGGTCTCTTAATTTCTGTCTTTGTCATATTATTGTGGACTCATGGAATCTTATATTTTATTCCCTTTTTTTTCAAAATTCAGGGATTAATAAACTACAATCCACAAACCATTTAAGCCCACCAACTGTTTTTATATGGAGAGCGACCTAAAAATGTTGTTTACATTGTTAATGGTTGAAAAGTATACTGAAAATTAATGCTTTATGACAATGAATATCATATGAAATGGAAAGAGACAAGGAGAGGAAGTTAGGTGACTTAAACTCAGCGAGTGCTGGAATACAGGAGGAGAGGAGACCCTTGTCAGAAAAAGACACAGCTCCTAATTCAGAAGCATGACGGAAGCTAACAGAGGGCAAGGGAAATGTGCCTTGTCCTCTCTCTTCTCCTGCCATCCGCTCTGCCTGTGCATCCCAATGGTCAGATCCAACGAGGAGCCAACTGCCAAAGGAGTTGGGCAGGGGTCAGCCTCCAGAGCCCAAAGCAAGACTGTGCAGTTGGAATATGCGCTGTGGATTGGTACAAATAATGGCCTAACATGCTAAAAGACAGTGATTTCTAAATAATAAAAGTGGTGTAGATGGTGGTCTAGGTCAGGGGTAGTTTTTATACTGAAATCAATATTACCTGACTGTTTGTTTATAAATCCCAACATCTAACATGAAATCAGATATTAAAAAGGCAGTGAAAAATATTTAGTGTATTATTTGTTGATTTATTATTTCAACAAATATTTGCAAGCTTGAGAAATAATCACAATGTTATCAAGTGTTTAGAGATATTTATCCTTAGAGAATTAGACAGATTGAAAAATTTCTATCCCAAATAGTTAAATATTATATATTGAGCATCCATAATATGTCACACATGATTTACATATATTATCTACACCATCGAGATATTATTATTATTATTCCCATTTTGTGGAGGAAGCTGAGACAGATGATTATGCCAAGATTTCACAGCTAATAAATATCAGAGCTTGACTGAAACACAAGTCTGCCTCTCTCCAACAGTTATACGTTAGGGCCTCTTTTCTTTTGAAATTACCTTATTCCAAGTGATTGAAGCTTATATAATGATGGATGTGTGGATAGTTGGGAAATATAGGATGGCTAAATGATTCTTAATTTTTACTAAATTTGAGCTTCAGGTACATCTGTGGCAGCACCCATATTAACATTTATTTAATTTCTATTCTTACTTAAAGAAATTGTTAAAAATCATGTTCCACTGTAGAAAATATTTCTCCCAGGGATTTTACAAATGTACCTAGGTAGCTAATTTTATTCTTCAATAATGTGGAAGGACCCATTGAGAGACATAAATAACCAAAGGCAGTGAGTGCATGTAGGAGGTAGAGTCGATTCACTTTGGTCTGCTGCACTGCTACATGGGCACTTTATTTGCAGCAAGCAAAATTTTCAGTAATTATAAAACTCAAATATGCAATTACTAGGTGCCTCAGGCCTTGTAGTTGTTCACGAGGCCCTTTTCAAATGTAAATATAGCACCCATGTATCTACACACACAAAGAGGCTTGTCACCTGCCGTTTGGAATGACAAACATAGTACACCCCACCATGTATTAGGAATAAAGGACCTGCTACTCCTTGCAATGTGGTGTCAGGAAATGTCTCAGTGGAAGTTGTGTAACATGATTCCTCTAAAATCTCTTTTATGTTTGCTTTCTACTCCTGTGCTCTCTTGAAATGCCAGCAAATGTTGCAGATGGCAGTCACCCATCCTGGTCACCACCTGCCGCCTCGGTCCTCTGGTAGCTTGCTTGACTAAAGGACCAATTCTGTCTTATGCTTGGACTAAGAAATGTCAATGGTCAAGTGTCATTTTAAATGAAAGCTTCTGGTTCTGCATAAATAATAAACCTGTGCTAGTGGAGAGGAGGAGATTCCTCCAGGCTCTGGAATCCACTCTGGCTGTGGAGCAACAGAATATGGCAGAAATTAGAGCACAGCTCTGGTTTAAATCGTTAAGAAAACTGGCAGCTTCTGCTGTCTTTTTCACGGAGAGCTCACTACAGGTAGATGCCATGGACAGACCCAGTTACACTAACACAGTCCTGCTGTGATGAAGGTCAAACTAGTCACATAGAGAAGACAGGGGAAGATATCCAGTCCTCATCTGTTTCAGCCGTCTCCACCAAAGTGCCAGATATGTGAGTGAGGAAATTATCTGGTGAAAATTAAATATATATATATATATAAAACATATTGTATATAATATATATATATATTTACATACATACACACATGCATCAGTTGATTTTATATGTCTACTTGGCTAGGCCACAGTATCCAGATAGTTGGTCAAGCAATATTCTATTATAGATGTCCTGGTGAGTTTATGTTTTAGATGCAGATGACATTTAAATCAGTAGACTGAACAAAGCAGATTACCCTGAGTTACGTGGGTAGGCCTCATCAAATCATTTATAGGTCTTAATGGAAAAAATAATAATAATAAAACTGAGCTCTCCAGAGGAAGATAAAATTCTATCAGCAGGTGGCCTTTACACATAGCCCATGACTCTTTTATGGGTTTCCAGATTGTCAGCCCACCCTGCAGACTTTGGGCTTGGGAGCCTCCATGATGACAGGATCCAATTCCCTAGGATCTCAATCTCTCTCAAGAGATAGAGAGATTGATAGATACAGACATAGATGTAAATATAGATATAGATAGGTATACACACACACGCACACTCACAGTCAGCATCATAAGTAGGTTAGTTCCAGTTCCATGATCTCCCACGGTTACCAAAATCCACAGATGGTCGAGTCCCTTACAGTTGACCCTCCATATCCCTGGGCTCCTCTTCCAAGGATTCAACCAACTGAAGATCAAATATGCCCATGGTTGGTTGGATTCACGGATCTGGGTATGGAGGGCAGACATATACACACATCCCATCGGTTTTGTTTCTCTCAAGAGACCCAACAAATACAGATCTAAGCCCCACTTAAAATCTCTGGAAATGATTATCAACAGGGCATACAGCAAATAAAGAGACAATTACTCTAGAACATCTACTAAACACTAGGATTACAGCAAGGGTCTGTGGCATTCTAACCACAACCCTCTCCCTCTTACCCTCGCCCCTGGCTTAGTCAACAGGAAGCTCTACCAACTAGACATGTGTACCAAAAGCACAGGGCTCCTTCTCACCTCAGCTCCCAATCTCCAGCTATAAAGTCTCCCCACTCAAGCAGGTCACCAGTGTTTGTATCCCATCCAGCTGTGTTGCCGAAGCTCCACAGGTAAGAGTGACTGAGAAGTTTGGGGCTCCCTTCTTGCAATCAATCCCCACTCTTAGAGTGGAAACACAGCAGGTTAAGAATATGAGGCTCCAACAGCCCTGACTCCAGCTTGCTGGTACCGTGGAGGTTCCATGCTGGGAGAAGCAAGTCAAGAAGACTAGAGGCCATTGCTCCTGCCCAGTACCTGGCCAGCAAAGCAGGAGAGAAGCTTGCTGACAGCATCTCTGTCCTCAGCTCTGGAGTACTGGTTCAGAGGTTTTCCCTAGCGGGAGGGCAAACCATAAGAATTGCAAAATTCCTTGGTCTCCTCAAGGGAACTGACTTTACCTGAAACAGAGCACGAGAGGTTCAAGGCCTAAGGGCATCGTCATTAAAAAAATGGAGATTCTGACTATAAGCAATTAAACTGTTAAGTTCTACTAGAGCAATAAGCTAAACCAAACACCACTTAAAGTTTTAGCCAAAAGAACCAGAGAAAGTGATGGCTAAGAAGAGCCCCCCTGTGGTTGAAACAATCCTCAAAGACTGAATTCAAAGACCGCTGGAGCAAAATGCCTGCACTTAATTGGATTCCCTTGCCGAAGCATTTATGCCCCTGGGCACTGCTGTAGGTCATCACCCTACAATTAGTGGAAGCTAACAGCTAAGTGTGATACCAACTTAGATAAAACTATTGACAAAGAGATTAGAGAAAGAGCCATGCTCTAACCATTGTCTTCTGGGGGAGAAAATGCCCAGAGCTGCACCATGTGAGGAACACTGTCCAGGGCTGCTGCACACTATGAGGGGACAGGCATCACTGACATAGTCTTGCCAAGACACTAAACAAATAAAGAAGCCAACAACAACAATAAATTAGGAGAACAGGAATGGAAATTAGTAACCGGAGTTGCTACAAAATGTAATCTAATATGTCCAGTTTTTTAAAATTGTGGTTTATGCAAGAAAAATAATGGAGGAATATATGACTTACATAGGAAACAAAAAAAGACAAGCAACAGAAACTTCCTTAGAGAGGGCCCAGATGTCAGACACAGCAAACAAAGACCTAAAATTAGCTATTACAAATACGTTCAAAGAACCGAAGGAACATGCTTAAAGAAGTAAAAGAAAGAATGCCCCATGTTTGTGGATTGAACTATTTAATACTGTTAAGATGGCCACACTAATGAAATTGTTCTACAGACTCAAGGTAAGCCCTGTCTAAATTCCAGTTGTCTTTTTTATTTTGTAAAAATTGACAAGTTGATTCTAAAATTTGTGTGGAAATGCAAGGGACACTGAATACGAAAAAAAGTCTTGAAAAGAGAAACAAAGTTGGAATATTCACACTATCTGATTTCAAAATTTATTGCATATTTACAGCAATCAAGAGAGTGTGGCTCTGGCGTAAAGACAGGCATATATAACAGATCAGTAAATTGAATCAGGAGTCCAGCAATAAACCCGTAAGTCTATGGACAATTATTTTTTAGCAAGGGTGCTAAGAATATTCATTGGGACAGAATAATCTTCTCAATGAATGGTGCTGGGACAAGGGAATATTCATTGGTAGAAGAACTAACTTGGACCCCTTCCTCACGTCATACATAGAAACTAACTATACTTGCCAAAAGGTGGAAACAGTCCCAATGTCCTTCGACTCATGAATGAATATATAAAATGTGACCAATCTATAAAATGTAATATCATTCAGTAATAATAATAAATGGAATATTGATACATGTTGCAATATGGATAAATCTTCAAAACCATTATGCTAAGTGAAAGAAGCTAGTCACAAAAAGCCACATACTGTTTCATTCCATTTCCACAAAATATGCAGAACATGCAAATCTGTGGAGACTGCAAGTAGCTTAGTGGTGGTCTTGGGCAAGGGTAGGGGTGGGAACCGTTCATGGGTGGTCTCTTTGGGGTAACGAAAATTCTCTAAAATTGATTGTATTGACAGGTCTACACTTTTATGATTATATTAAGAACCACTGAATTGTGCACTTGTCTATTGCAAATTATTTCCCAATAAGGCTGTCAAAAAATTGGAGGAAGGAGCATTTGGTTTTACAAAATTCTTTTAGCAAGATAAAAAGCAAAAGATTAGATGACTACAGTTGTAAATGACCTCCTCCCAGTCCTGGTCTCAGGTTAGTAAGCCTAGTGCTTCTGAGGACATTTTTATTTTCGGCAATTTCCTGTCCTTCATGTTTACCAATCATTTTAAATCTTAAATTTTAGATCTGCCTTCGGTATGAGGGCCCACGTCCCCTTGGAAATGGTTCCATTATGGTCTTACGAAATCTACCTGCTCCATACACCTTCTGGCTCCCAAAGGGAAGCAAAGTCAAAGCTCAGAGCTATTGACCTGCTTAGATAAAAATCCCGTTTTCTCTGGCTGTCACTACGCGATTTGTGGTGTGCATTGCTTTGCACTGCTCAGTACTAAACAAATTTTATCCTCTATCCTGAGAGATAGCATTTGATTTCAGGAATGCATGCATTAAATAAATTTTGCTCATATATACCTGATAATATACAAATATTTCTTTTCATTTTTTAAAGTTACGAATCAATAATAAAAAATGGAATCAAAGTTTCCCACTATTATCACCCTGATGGATAAGTTGTTTTTTTTTTTTTTAATCAGCTGAATTTCCCCGGCAATCAACAGACTTACCAGCCTAAATAAACCCCTGTTTGGACTCACCACTGAAATATATATTTTATGTAAAAAAAGATTTTCATGAAAGCACTGTATTCTTTTTCCATCAGAGTCAGCTGTTTCCAAATTGTTTCCAAATTTCTTTAGACATTTTTAAAATTATTATACAAGCTTTTATAAAGTAAATTAATGCATGTAGGAATAAGCAAAATTTAATACACTTAAATATATTATTTTCTACTTCTAGTTATGCTATTTATCAACACGTTTCTTATTGCATTATTAACTGCTATGCCATTAAAACAAATGACATTGATTAAATATTAAAAAATGAATACATATTTGAAACTCGGACTTGGGGGGAGGGGGGGCAAGGGCAACATACGTAACCTAAATATCTGTACCCCCATAATGTGCTGAAATAAAAAAAGATGAATAAAAAATAATGTCTCATGTATACAATGCTCCCAAGGTAGTATGTATCAATTTTAACTACACTTCTAGTATTTATAGCAATAAACATTATAATTGTGTCCCTAAATTTAAGGATTTATATAAATTATTTCTGAAAGCCATTATTTATAAATTATAATCAATTGTTTCTGATTCACAGATACATCATTAGCTTAAGATTTTTGTAAGTTTTCCTATATAACTTTATTAAGCAACTTACTTTCCATTATATGCCTGCAGGAAAATTTTCATACGAATGTATTTGACTACTAGGAATTGTGAGCACATTTGAGGTGTTGCTACATGTGTCTCATCCAGATGCTATGCAGGGAATTTCCATAACCCTTCCCAGCAGCAAGAAAAGCATGAGACTTGTTTGACCACTTACTATGTGCTAGAGAAATTATGAATGTTTTTTTCCTTGAGTTCTTAAAAGATTCTGTAAAATTTAATTTATTTTATTTTAAATTTCAAACCCTATTACATACATATTGATTTTGAGAAAAAAAATTCTGACTACTTGACTACTTTAATTTTTTTTTTAAATTTGAAAACCAAGTACACCCCTGGTTTTAATTAATAACATCAATTCTGTAATAGAAAATGAGTCAATCCACAAACCCATGAATTTGTTGATAGTTTGGTGTCCCAGCAATATATTTTATCTTCCCCAGGGCGGATGGAGCATGTATAATAAAGCCATGATTGTCTGAGCACAATTCAACCAGTAAATTGTTTACTAATAGCAGACAGCAGCAGGAGCTAACCTTCTTTATCAATCACAAACTTTTTGTATCATTGGGGTAACAGTTTTAAATGCAGTTTCCAAACCAAGTTTGTTTTACTCTAGAAGACTGTTTTCATTAGATCCACGGGTATGTGGACGAAGCCTAAGCTTTAGAACTATTCAGATAAAAAGCTTAACGATTTAATCAAAAATCACTGTAATTTAGGGGAGAATTATACTGCATGTTGATAAAAACCTGGCGTAAGATGTGATCATTTTAAACCATATAACACATACCACTGCAAGGTGAAGGGGAGAGGCCACATTTCCTCCTCTGCTGTTAATTTCTGTATTCAGGTTTCTCTTTTGCAAAAAATGGGGAAAGGATTTAGGTAAAATCTTCTGCACAAACCAGTGTTTCCTCATGGAGTCTGTTACATTTTCAGAGGGAGCAATGGAAATGTTCTTCACTATAACCCAGACATGTAGATTCAGCTACCTTTCATAGGACTCAAAGAAAGTCACATCTGATATAAAAATCCTTTCTCTTTCCCTGGCCATGTTCGTGCTGGAACTGAATTTCTCAAGACCAGATTAGGTCAGAGAAATGCAATTTTGGAATGTGAGGTCAAAAGTACACCACTTTCTCTGGTTTAATTCCTTCAAATTTCTCCATATAGCTGTTGTATCATTTTAATTTTCTTTTCCACATGTCCTTTTTATTATACCCTGAATGTGTCTTTTTCTCCCCTTATAAATCTAATCTTTAACTTTTACATCTTTGTATATGACATCTGCTGGTAATTCTCCTACAAGTTACCTTACTAGACAAAATATAAATTCTTTTAATGTTGTATAATTCTCTCTCCATTGTATTTCAATAATATAAATATTCCATAATGTCTGTTTGGATTGTAATCCACTCTCCAGCTTCTTATCATGTGTAGTTACCAGAAAGCATCGAGTGACATCAAACCTCTAAGGTGGATGTCACTCTCTCTGTCCCCAGGGTGAAAGACATCAGCAGTCACTCACACTGTGCCACAGGTGAGGAGCCAGGTGAGTGCTCACGCCAACCAGCCAGTGACTGAGGGCTCCAAGCACAGCACAGCTGACAGGGCTCAGCCACCTCGTGGGCACGGAGGCCAGACCGTCCATCAAGGAACTAGCCTCTGAGGACCCATCTTGCCAGCAGCTGCTCAGAGACACCAGAAAATACACTCTGGGTGTTCACTGGAATTCAGCTGTGGGCAGATTCTGTCTAGTGGAGTCAGGAAACTGAAGGGGCCCAGGCAGAGGGATTCTCTTTCTCTCAGCCACCGAGAAACTGTGATGAGATGCAGTTGTTTATATTTGAAGGAGCAAATAATTTGAGAACAAGCTAGGGCATTCTGGGAGACCCAAAGGGGACTCTGTTAATAATTACATTTTGACAACGATATAACGGGACTGTCCCAGGGGCACCAAATACATGGTGAGCCTATTCTTAGCTTTCTCTGAAGGAGGCCTTGAGACCACACCAATCCCTGTGTTTCTTCTCCCTTCCCTCTCCCCCTCGGCCTTCTCCATGTCAGTTAGCCTGTGAGCTTTTCCTCAGGCTCCTGGGCCAAGGCAGCTGGTCCCAGGAGTGGGTGGTTCCTTCAGATGAAGTTTGAGATCGAATATTGTTTGTAAGTCTAGAGTCAATAAAGCCCCCGCAGCTGGTGGCTGCTAGAAAGTGGGACGGTGAAATTCCTGAATATACACTGATTCCAGAAGATGGGAGGAAACCCCAGGAAGATCCCAAGCTGCCTCCTCGTGTTCCTTCCTGAGTCCCATGGTCCATGCCTGGCGGGATGCTCCCTTCCAGGCCAGTGACTGGTTGCTGCTCTTCACGTAGAGAAGCCAGTGAGGAAGACACACGGAATGTGGTTGCCTGTACCTTTGAGTTACTTGTCACACTTGGGAACCACATTCTGCTCTAAGCTGGTTGTCAGTGTCGAGTGGGGCCTCCACTGGGGGTCCACACTGTGGGCGTTACCCTGAATTTCCAGGCATTTGGCCACGCTGATCTTGCAGTGCCACATATGTTCGTGCAAAGATGGACTCTGTGTAAGAGAGGTGACCCCTCAAAGCACATCCTCATCACGAAGTATCATTCTCCATTTTAATAAAAGTTCATTCCTGCGCCCTCCTAGAGCTGAGTGCCTGACGGTGCCTCCAGGTGACTGTGCTGCTGGAGATGCGGATTGTGAGGTGAGTTTTGTCACATTCACCTATTGATTAGTTTGAACAGCAGCAGCTGTGCAAACCAAAGAGAGGAAACAGTATCAGACCTAAGGATTTCCAGAAACTGAATTAAATAGACAAACGACCCAGACTCACATGTCCCCTCCCTCTACTCACCCTGGGCTATCTGGGATTCTTCACGAACGCTTTGTGAGGACGAGAAAGCTTGGATCCATTCATGTATCTGCTGGAATGATCTCTTGACGTCATCCGGAAACGGACTGCTCTGTATTCCAGCCCCACCGAGAGACTGTCTCAAAACACAGTCTCCAACGAAACCCTGTTATTCAGCAGAACTCCAGGCAGCACCCTTTTTTGCTCAAAGGGAAGGAGGATGTCTCGTAACATTAGCATCGACGTATGTTGGCTGGTTGTTCAGCAGCCTCTAAGAAACAAGACCGGAATATGAGTGGAAAGGGTTTTAGAAAATACATATGTGGGTGGATTTGCAGAAGGAGGAAGAAATCACAAAGTTCCTATTGCCCATGTTCCTACTCATCCAAGAACACCCACCACAGAGGAGATGGTGAAAATTGACTCTCGCACTGAGGTCGGCCAGGCCCCGAGTGGCTGTGAGCAATGAGCCCCCACCGCGGCGTGGTGCTGGGCAGGAGCGGAGGCGGCTGGCAGGTGCAGCAGCACACGCTCCTCTCGCCTGGGCTGACACTCACAAACCCTTCCCCACGTGCTCTACTGGCCGCAGCGTGACCGACACTTAGCTGTCGATGGGGCAGTATCTTCTGGACAGGTCTGTGGTCAAGACGGAGACAAGTGGATGGCATCTCAGAGGGCGCAGTTATTGACCGTTATTGGAATCAGTTCATACTGCGGACACGGCTTGTCTCTCCCACCCACGGTGCGCTGGAATGCTTGGCCCATTGACACAGGATTTGACGCCTTCGCCTCAGAGCCATTGGCAGCTCACTTTGGAAGTAGCCAGATATAGTCAATTAATGTCATCAGGGCAGAGTAAGATTTTTATACTTGTAAGATTTTATACATGTCTCTTACGAGCATTTCGTTTTCTCTACTGACATAATAAAAAGAAAACTAGAAACATTTTAGAAGTGACAAAGAACCTCAGTTGATTTTGAATTTTCCACTCCATTTCAATTCTGGTGTACATTAAATTCTTGTTCAGGGTTTAATAAGTTCGGGATTAAAAAAAAGAAAAGAAATTAATGACTCATTATTTTGCCTTACATTAAAATCTATTGTACCTGCATTTAGGTTTTTGTAGTCTACTCTCATATTTTTATTTTACAAAAGCAATGTTTCTTTTATTTTTCTCAATTTTTTTTAATTTGCATTTTTAGAGTTTTCCTTTCACCGACTCACTCTGGTTTTGTTTTCTTTCAATTTTTACTGGCTTAAGTTAATTCTCTTCTTAATATTCCAAGTATTATTGTTTAAATTGTATGATCAGCTAATTTTTAAAAAATAATAAAAACACATTTCTTCTTTAAATCTATGTGTTTTTTAAGCTGCCCTACTATAGCAGTTCTCAAGCCTTTCAGCAAATTAGAATCAATTGGAAGCTTTTAAAAAAATACCAGTTGCTGAGCCTGGCACCCAAAAATTGATTGAATTGATTGGAAGTAGAACGAAATCTCTTCAGGGGATACTAATGTGTGTTCAAGGCTGAGAACCACTAAATATCCTTGTCTTTGCACATTTTGCACATTATTGTCTACAATTGTGCAATGAATCACTCACAGACCTTGCACAGGGAGGACCTGATTTGCACTGGAAACCCTCCGTCTGGAGTGTGGCCGTCTGTCCTCTTGGGCGTTGGCGCCTTCTTTCCTCCTTCCCTTCTGCCTTCTCTCCTTCCCCCTTGTCTTTCTCAGCTTCCTTCCTACCTTCCTTCCCTCTTTTTCTCTTGTCATTTTTTTTTATTTCTTCATGGTTATTCAGGGCATTAAGTTGATATTCAGAAGTTAGATCACTTGTCTACCAATTCAACACTCTGACATTTTCATTTCATTCGAGAAATCTCTGTAATAGTCACCTGCCATTTATAGACAGGAGTCGTGAGCAATTCAAGGAAAGGACAAGGGAAATAAGTAAGGAGGTGAGAAATATCTACTTAAGACTGATGGGCTTTGTTTCTAACCGACTTCAGAAATAGTCGTCTCTACTTTTTACTTCCTCTGTCGCCACACAACTGTGCAACGGATATTAAGGATGGATTTGCCATCCCTGTTCTCTGCTCTGGCTTCTACTGTATACATACGTCCTGGTAACGGGAGATAAGAAAGATATTTCATAAACTTCAGATTCGACTGGTTTTATTGGGGTAAGAGGTTCCTGCATTCTTTCTCTTTTTATTCTTTTTTAAAAGGTAACGTGTAATCTTGGTGACATAATAGAATTGGAGAAATAAAATATTTAAAAAGCATATGTATATATTCATCCTGTATAAGGAATAGGTAAAACTGCATTTTTGACATATAAGGAATCACAGATTTTGCTCTCACAGATTCCTGGATAATAAACAAAGAACAGGGAAGACATGGGACCCACAACAAGTGGATCCATCTGAGTGGAATAAGGCAGATGTAGAGGAAGTAAGACACGGAAGGGAAAACTGATGCCGCTTACCTTGCGAAGGGCATCGAGAAATAGCACTTACGGCTGGTGGGTGGGAGAGAGGACAGAGAGACCGTGAGCGTAGGAGGACAGTGAAGACGCACGGGTACCAGACTCGGAAGCATTCATGACATGGCTTCAAAACAAAAGCAGTTATAGAAAGTAAAGTGCTTCTGCAAGGAGCAGGACAAGTGTGAAGTACTGGGCTAAAGACCATTTGTTCATCAAAAGCACTCTATTACTCATTTGTTAGGCCGTGTGTATATTATTAAATCTACTATAATTGTTACACAATTTAAGTATATGGGGTAATTTTATTACACTTTCTTTCTCTTATTGGTATAATTCTTAATGTTTCTGTTTATAAATTTTGTTTTGTTTGTTTGTTTTCACTTTGTGTTTTATTCCATGCAGCAGAAACTTGAATATTAGAAGCAAAGTTGCATAGTTATCAGTTTATATGAAATATAGGATTATAAAAAATTAAGCTTTCCACAGAAAATAATTTTCTAAAGAAACAGTTTCTCTCTTTTTTTACGTTTTTATTATTAAATATATCATATATGCAGAAAAATATATAAAGTATGTATTGATACTTCTTTACCAATACTTTAAAGTAGTTGTGTAACCAGCAATTCTATTAAGCAATAAAACATAGCTAACGATTTTAACCAGCAATTTTATTTTATTGGCATTTCTTTAGTAATGACATTAAACATATTGGTCTGTAATAAGTTTCCATTTGTAGATTGTCTTCTGTGAAATGTCCCTTATTCTACTCACTTGAAAGCCTTTTTTTCTTGTAAATCCTAGACTTATTTGTACAGTCTCTGTAATTGTTATCAATTATTCAACATTATAAGTATTTATACATACACATATATACATATGTATATTTACAACAGTGTCCTGTATTTTCAATTTCTCATAGGCTTATTTTGATGAATAAATGTTCTTAATTTTAATGTAATCAAATTCAACAATTTTTCCAGTAGGACTGATGCTTTTAATGTCTTGTTTATAAATTTTTGTTACCTCTAATTTAGCAGTCTTTTTAAAAAATATTATTTTCTAGAAGTCTTATTTATAAATTATTTATAGTTTTCTCTTTCATATCTAGGTCTTTCATCCACCTGAAATGAATGTTTCTCTGTGATTTCAGTTAGACATTCAGTTTCATCTGCATTAGTAAAGACA
Organism: Avahi laniger; assembly: GCA_963575035.1. Classification (NCBI taxonomy): domain Eukaryota; kingdom Metazoa; phylum Chordata; class Mammalia; order Primates; family Indriidae; genus Avahi; species Avahi laniger. The sequence goes on along the minus strand of CAUYSK010010294.1, from coordinate 1,193 downwards.
CCCCAATGCCTCCCTGTTTTGCTCTTTCTGTTTTAAAACAAGTATGTATATATTTGTGGGTCTATGCACGGGCTCCCTCGTTTATTCTCTCAGTCTATTTAACTATCCTCACACCAATTGTTTAACATCCTCATCTAAATTTCTATAGCTTTATAATAAGTCTCAACATTTGGTAAGGCAGATCTATGCTTTCTCTCAAACGTGTTCTGGCTTATCTTTAATCCTTTGGTCTTCCATAGAAAATTTAGAACAAACTATTTTTACTTACACTTTATATGTAAATCTAATATCAATGAAAGAATAAAGTGGCTTTATATAGCATGCAGCGTCTCTTCTACTACTTGCTTAAGTTTAGAAAAATCTAGATAGTTGGAATAACATTTTTTTAACACATGAACCAGTCCCTTCCCATTCATCAATGTGATGAGTACCACCTGCCACGGTAGTGTGATTTAAGTGACATGCAATGTTGCCTTCGACCCATGAACTAAACCTTTCCACATAAATCATTTCTTTGAAATTTAAGCTCATGAATACAACACAGATATATTAACTTGAAAGACTTATTCTTAGTGTTAGCGAAAATAAGATTTTAATAATATTTAATATCCTGGGAGAGAGGTAGGATGTGTAACAATTTAATTTTCATTGAGGTAGAAGTATACACCTTGTGTATATTATAATGCTGCCCAAAATACAACTTTCCCCTGTGATTCAAACTGAGAATTACACTATTGCAAGTGAAAATAGTAGACCTCCATAACTCTGCATATTTTCTGAAATACCATAGTGCTAACATTTATGAAACTGTGCTTTCAAGTGATTCCTTCATTCAATCAACAGCATCCATGTGTCAGGTACTCTCATGGACACTAGGTAGTTGAAACAAATATGAATTTCCTCTGGACAAAGTATTAGAATATTAGACAGGTCAGAGGCAGAAAATACTTTCAGAAGAAAAAGGAGAGTGAGAGCTTTCATTACAAGACCTCGAAAATAATTTAATACATCTAAACACAGTAGATTCTTGTTACCCATGATCGTGATGGTCTATAAAGTCACTACAACGCTGAATGAACAAATACTGAACCATTGTTAAGAGGGAAAGTAGAAAATTAGGCTCCCATAAGCCTCTGGCCACAACATTTTTGACAACAACTCAATATATAATTTTGTTTTATGTGTATTTCTGC
>CAUYSK010010292.1:0-38979 GCA_963575035.1 Avahi laniger | reverse complement strand
CAGCCTGAGCAAGAGCGAGACCCCGTCTCTACCAAAAATAGAAAGAAATTAATTGGACAGCTAAAAATATATAGAAAAAATTAGCCGGGCATGGTGGCTCATGCCTGTAGTCCCAGCTACCTGGGAGACTGAGGCAGTAGGATCGCTTGAGCCCAGGAGTCTGAGGTTGCTGTGAGCTAGGCTGACGCCATGGCACTCACTCACTCTAGCCAGGGCAACAAAGTGAGACTCTGTCTCAAAAAGAAAAAAAAAAAAGTGTAAGTTCAGAGTTCATCAGCCTAGTTCCCCATATTCTACTTCATTATTCTACCCAAAAGAAGGAAAAAAGGCAGTAGCTTATATTTCTTTTAGCAACTAAACTGATTTTTCAAGGACCAGAGGGAAGAACAGGAAGGGACCTAGAAGGGAAACGGAGGCAGGAAGAGGACTGAGGAGGACCTGTATCCGCATGGTTTCCAGTTTTCTAATTCCACTTTCAAAGAGTAGGTCAAAGCTATGAGTACTCATGTTGAAAACTCAGAATTTTTCTAGTCCTTTATTTAAGAAATTACTCTATGAGGCTGTGTATTAGAGAGAAAATTAGCTGGGCTAGTCCTTTTATCTTCTAGAACTTAGTTTGTCCATCTGCTAAGTGGGGAATGATGATTCCTGCCTTTCCTATTACATACAATCAAGTGACTGATACGCAAATTCTATGAACAATGTAAAACACCTCATAGCTGTAAAATGACATTGTTGTGATTAATGCCATTATAAAAAGTGTCCTCAAACAAGATGAGAAGCACAGTATTGCTGCTCTTTCAGTGTGGGCCCCAGTGATTATATTAGACAGATTAGACAGAAACATCTTGAACCTCTGTCAGATTTGAACCCTAGATTTCTAAGAGGCTATAATACAGATTTTCTTCTAATGTCTTCCTTAGGGACTTCCTGTCTGGCCGAATTCAGAAGAAGCAGACAGTATCAGTATGTGAGCCTTTTGTTTAACATCTATAGCTTGCACCGAAATGTCAGCATCCCTCAAAGAAGGCTCAAGTATTTGCACTAAGATCTATATGGATGTTGAATTCATCTCTGGAAGTATTCCCACATTTTGCAGACACTAAATAAACCTTTTTAAAGTAGGAAAAAAAATTTCTGGTCCTTAATTCTTCCTTTAATCAGGAATGAGGGAGAAAATACTTACTTTGGCAAATAACATGCACAATACCCAGATTCAAATCACTACTAATTGGACTTTCTGTGCAAATTCCTATACTCAAGGCATATGGAGACATTATTTGTCTCATTCCACTGTTACATTCCCAGTAACCTGCACAGGGCTTAGCATACAGCAGGCACTCTAAAATAGCTGATGAATGAATGAACAAATGAGAAAACTAAGCTCTTTACTGTAAAAGTGTTCCCTCTGATTATAACGAAATAAAAAATTACTCTGTGCTCTGCAATAAATGGTTATTAAATGCTTATAGTCACTAGTTGTGTCCTAAGGAAAATAAAAGCAACTAACATTTTTTCTTTAAATGTTTTTTTTTTATTTCAGGATATTATAGGGGTACAGATGTTTAGGTTAGGTATGTTGCCCTTGCCCCCCTCCCCCCCAAGTCTGAGTTTCAAGTGTGTCCATCCCTCGGATGGTGCTCATTGCACTCTTTGTATATGCATATACCCGTCCCCTCCTCCCTCCTCACTCCTCCCCCCTCCCCCTGCCCAACATCCAATAGATGTTATTCTTATATGTGCACTTATGTGTTGATCCGTTAATACCAATTTGATAGTGAGTACATGTGGTCCTTGTTTTTCCATTCTTGGGATACCTCACTTAGTAGAATGCGTTCCAGCTCTATCCAGGAGAATACAAGAGGTGCTATATCACCATTGTTTCTTAAAGCTGAATAGTACTCCATGGTATACATATACCACATTTTGTTAATCCACTCATGTATTGATGGACACTTGGGTTGTTTCCACATCTTTACAATTGTGAATTGTGCTGCTATAAACATTTGGGTGCAGGTGTCTTTCTTATACAGCATCATTCAGGTTGCAGCATTCTGGGAGACCAATTTAAATTTGAGAAGTGCTTGCCATCCGTGAGGTCCATTACATCCACTCAGGCACTCAGAGTCTAATGGTCACATCGAGTTTGGATTGTTTGTTCCACAGACTGAAGAGAGATAGGTGGTCTAAAAGGGAGGCAGGATTAAGACAGTGGAAATTGAATAACAGTGCTAGAAATCAGCTGGCGGCTTAGAGTTTTAAAAGCATGTGCAAGAAATCAAGCAGTTGAAATTCAGAACATAAAGAGTATCCATTTGTAAAAGTTGGCTATTTCGAAGGACTTTGATCTCCAAGTTGAAGGGATAAGAACACAGCAAGAATAGATTGGAAAGAATTTTTGGGATGGAAATGGGGTCTTTTAAAATCCTAAGGAACTTATTAAGTACTTTGTCTTGGATACTGTCATTGGCTCCCATCTGGGAAGGTCCATGAACTATATAAAATATGGAGGCAGTTGTGTGAATTTAAATAAAGATTTATGCTTCTATTAATTCTGTCAAATGTCAAATTATAAATAACCGTGTTTCCAAGTCTTCATTGTTTTCTGTATGCCTGATCTCAAAGCTTGTCACTGAAATCTTATTATGCATGTTTTTAATAAAATATTTGTCATAATTATATTATATAATACATGACATGTATTTATTATATATATGTTTGTATACGGTATACCGAAAAAATTTTGAATGTGGAAATGGGAGGAGGAGAAGACAAGGGGAGTTCGTTAGTTTCCTTGGGTTGCCATGAGAAAGCACCACAAGATGGGTGGCTTTAAACAATAGAAATGTAGTCTTTCAAAATTCTGGAGCCTAAAAGTCTGAAATCAAAGTATTGGCAGGGCCATGCCCCTTCTAAAGCTTATGGGAAAATTCTGCTCTCCTCTAGCTCTTGTAGAAGAGGCTCTTGCTTCCTCTGGCTTCTTGTAGCCCCAGGCGTTCCTTGGTTTGTGACAGCATGACTCCAGTCTCTGCCTGTCTTCATATGGTCATCTTCCTTCTCTTGTCTCCCATCCTTTTTATAAGGACACGGGTGATAATAGATTAAGGGACCACCCTAATCCAGTATGACCTAATGTTAACCTAACTAATTGCATCTGCACTCACCCTGTTGCCAGATAAAGTCACATTTTGACATACTGGGAGTTAGGACTTCCACATATCTTTTGGGGAAACATAATTCGACCCATAACCAGGGAGGACTTTGTTCTGTTTATTTGTTGTTTGTGGGGAGCACATCAGTCTTTATTGAATCAAGAGTCATGTGAAGCCAGACTTGTTTTGTCAGATAAAAGCAGTCGAGACTGGCTTTACTTGTCTATTATCTGTTACTTGAAAAGGAAATGCAGAGGTTAGTTGATGAACTGGTGGGCTCCACCTTCTGTCTTGACCTTTTCACTGCACTGTGTCCTCCTCTTATTCTCACCATCCGACTGTGGCGTCAGACACAGAAGCGATGATATTGAAAGTCACAGTACATTTCAAGAAGAAGGAAATAATTTCAGTAGAGGCTATGGTATCAATTTGAAGAGAGAAAATAAAATAAATTATAATATTAATTGATCATTAATGCTGATGTACCCCAGATAGTGCAAAGGCTGCCATTTAATGCTATAAAGTTACAGAGAATGAGTTTGACCAGCTTATTTTTATAGAAGTTTCAAACATTTATCTCTATAGAAATAGCCCATGGGAAAGCAATTTTCTGATCTAAATTTCCTTTGCGTGAAAGAAGATGTGGATTCACCATTCATTAATTTAATGACCTTGGATAAATAAGCCCATTAATCTTTGAATTTTTTCTGCATTTGTAAAATAGGAATAACAGTAACTTAACCATTAATTTAATAGGGCATTTTAATATGAAAGCCGTCTGTACACTGTGATGTTATATACATAGATATAAGAATTTATTTCTGAACAGTGTCTTCATGGAGACTATGAGACACTATGGCACAGCAATTATAAGTTCTGAGTCAGACTTACTTAGCTGGAATCTCAGCTCCACTACCTACTTAGGCATGACCCTGACCTCTGTGTGCCTCTGTTTCCTTATCCGTAAACTGAGGATAATAATATTTACTTCCTAGGCTGTTAAGAGGATTATACAAGTTAATAAACATGAAGCAGTTAGGATAGTGCCTCGCACATAGTAAACACTCAATAAATGTAAGCTGTAAATAAACATTGTTATGATGATTACCATAAAGTTTGCCATCCAGGTAACCCCAATGAATGCTTGGAATATAGAATATTTAGAAGACAATGAAATTGGTTCCAGACATACAGGATGTGAGTTTATATAAGCAGCATAACTATAATTACACACACACACACACACACACACACACACAGAATATACATGGGTAGCTGTAAAAGTTTGGAGGTTTGTAGGTAATGGGGAGTGGAGGGAGAAACTGGAAGAGGTTCACAAAGGATTGGAGCAGGATGAGGGTGGCAGTGATGAGTAAGGGCCTGAGAAGAGTAAAAGAGGTTTCAAATAATCAGTATGGTGAGGGATTAAGGGTTTAAAGGACAAATAAAAGATTGCTTTAAAAATCACAAGAATATCGTGGGCCTAGCTGAGATGGAAAGCCTCTAGTTCATGGTAGAACTAAGTCTTCTTCTTCTGAAACCTATTAACTGGTTTCAGCACTACTCTTTTGACATTTTTACAGATTAGGAAACTGAGGCTTAGGTTAACCGAAGGCGCACAATGGGAGAAAGAACAGTTAGTTGGTCGCATGATGATGGTGATCCTAAGGTTTTCAGCTTTAAAGAGAATTTTAGGATTTTAAGAGACATTTTAAGATTCTCACTTAAATTGTCAATCTTACTGAGGTTAAGTGCTAATACTCATCTAATTAGTCAGAAATATAGAGTTGTTTAAACAGACCTGTGTCAGAAGGACATCTCCATTGCAAGTGGGACAGAAGCAACTGAAACCAGGATAAACAGGAAAAACAACTGAACCTAGAACTCCAATCATGCCGGTGGTTTCTCCCCATCTCCCAGCTCTGCTTCCTCTATACTACCTCCTTGCTCAGTCCTGCTGGTGGCAAAAGAGCTGCACTGACTCCAGGATCTTCATCATCTCAGAATAAATGCAGTAAGAAAGAGCATGCTCTGTTCTGGTAGCTCCTAGAACAGATCTCCATCTCACTGATAGAGCAGTTTTGCTCACATTCCACCCTCGAACCAATCCCTGTGGCTAGGGAAGGATGATGTGCTGATTGGCTTAAAACGGTTTAGAGATTGAGATTGAGGGAGGGGTAGAAGCCCAAGTGAAATTTGGGAGCTGTTGCTTGAAGAAGGGAGGCTGGATGTTGGCAAGGTGAGTACTGAAAACCAACGAAGGTCAGCGCATCTCCGACAGTTGCCTAAAATAACCTTGACTGTTCATGTGTTGAGCTAATTTAAGAAAGTTACATAGTACAGAAGGGTAGATTTTATTCTTGGCAAGTGTTAGGAGACAATGTACCTTGAGTTATGAGAAATATACTTTTTGTTAATTTTCAGGTGTCCAAGCTAGAGATTGCTTTGTGTTTGGATGAGGCAATGATTGACAATATGGCTGCCTTTATTCTTTTTCATTTCAAAATTTGGATTTAAGCTAGCCACAAAATTGAAAGGCTAATTTAGTTGAGCCACTATGAATGTTTCTTGTCTAAAAAGCAATTGAAGCTTGTTAATTGTTCTTTTCATTTAAATGTGATTGACTGAAATGTTTAAAATCAATTTTCAAGTGGATTAGAGCATTAAAATTGGCTTTGTTCTTTTAACATGTTTTTATTTTAAAGTTTGTGTTAGTGTGTTAAAGTAATGAGGCAGATATTTAAAAACTGGACTTGACAACTAAAAAGGAATAATTATGATTTAAATAAAAACAAAAACCATGAACATATTTTTGTGACTGCAATCCCTATAGAAACTCACTTTAATGACTATGGACTTTATAAATTACAATTTTAAAAGTGACTACAATTACATTTACATAAAATGTAATGAATTCAAAGAAAGAGTATATGGTGCCAAATTTTCCATACTATTCAAAAACAAATTGCATTTTACTATATTATTTCTCTTTAGAGAGAAAAATAGCCTTAATGTAAAAGTATTAGCTGGTAAAATGTTAAAAAAAAAAGAAGAAGAACCTTAAAATTAGGCTAATATAAATGGTTTTTCTCAGTTCTTCTTTGCAAGGAAAAAACACCAGCAATATTTTGGTAGCAAAAAAGTCTTTGAAGAAATCATAGAGCTAGATACTGCATTGATGTATGGGGAACTTCCAACAAGAATATGTACAAAAACATGATGAGAATGATTTAATAATACAACGATTTACTTTGTGTGCCATGGATCTAAATGTTTCATTGTATTTTGATATGTTTATTTACATGAGTTATAAGATAATCCTTTAAGGCCACTTGAAAAGTTATATGGTTTAAGGATTTTGAAAACCGAGAGGTTTTTTTTGACTTTTATCAGAAATTTTGTTACTGATTATTTCTAGTGGAGGTATGGGTATTTATAAAAATTCCTTGAGAGAAAGAAATGTGCTTCTTCCATGCTATACAAGGTAGATTCAGCGCTGCTCGACGTTCAAGAATAATAACCATGAGTATACCTAATACAATGCTCTTATTACTAAATTGTTGGCCAACCAACCAGCATTCGCTGGCAAACTATCCTCTATTGTACTCTGACTTGGTGTCTGCATGAAGACAACAGCCTGGTTCAGGGCTGACCAGACTGAGGTGGGTGGTGTTTTCCTAACAGAGCTGGTTTGTCCCAGCCAGCTACTCCAGCAAAAATGTATTTTAGGAATCAGTCTGTTCTCTCCCAGTGAGGGGAATTTTCCAGCCAATACGTCTGATTGTTCTTATGTAAACAGCCTAAGTATAAGAAAGGGAGAACTGACATAACTTTATGTGAAACCAGCTCCTGCCTGTTTCTGCTGGACACACCCAGTTTAGAATGCTCTTTCTTCAATTATGGAGCATCTGGGAGAGAGGACAATGCAGGCAGCAATAGCAGTGTGGCCATTAGAGTTGCTAAAACATTATTCCCTAGGTCCTCCTTGAAGGGTAAAAAAAAAAAGAGAGAGAAAAAAAAAGAAAGCATCGAATTACTTCTGTACTGGTTGATAAATAGTCACAGTCCTGAGTAGCCTTCCCCACCAATCGCCCCTGGCCAGCGTGACTCTTTCCCTGACCCCTAGACCTCTCTAGGGTTGGCCACTCAAGGGATACTTCCTGGCAGAGGGGAGGACCACAAGCTTTTGCTCCAGCACATACACAGTACTTGTTCTGATTGGTCAGTGCTTGTGCGCTTCTGGCTTTTGAGTTTTTTGAATATCACACCGACAAAGAGCTAGTGAAATGTTATTTCAGCGTATTAGCTGAAGACAAAAAACCAAAAACCACTGGACAATGACAGCCGTCAAAACAGGAAAGAGATCCCCACCAGCCCCTGCCGGAAACCAGGTGGCCTTCAGATCCCCATGCTTCTTTAAGGACAGTCTCAATGTTGGACGTGACATAGTTTATCCTTCCTCACTCTTCCCTCCTCCACTTTTCAAACTGGTTCTGTTTATAATCCTTTGTAGGATTTGTAGCAATTGCTCTAAAAAGTTCCATGGTGGAACATCTCTGCTAATGAGCATATTCAGGAAATGTGTGGGTACAATGATAACAACCCACGCACTTTTGAGCTTATTTTAGAAGACGTCAACATGAGAAAATGAAAATTAATTAATGAGCAAATTAAGACAAATGCCAAATATCCTGGATTAGGGATTTCCATTTTTCCCTTTTTTCTTTTACCTTGAATCTTTAAAAAACTTAAATTGTGTCTTTACTGATATAAAACCCTCTAGTGGCTTCCCATTTGCTCTGAGAATAGAATCCTCATCTCTTACGATGACCCGCAATGTTCTTATGATCTGGCTATGGAACGGATCGGAGCACAGGCCAGTGTTCTCTCTGATCTGATCTCATACTGTTCTTCCCTGTTCTCACTTTGCATTGGACACACGGGCCTCCCACAGGCAGACTGAGCTGTTTCCTCACCTCAGGGCCTTCTGCACTCGCTGTTCCCTCTGTTCCAAGTGTCTTCCCCTGGTTCCTTCCATTATTCGGTTTTCATCTTCTTACAGAGACGTTTCCTGATTGTTCCATAGGACATTGCCCTCCTCGCAGGCACTCTGGTTTACCTGTAGCTCTAATCACTATCTGAAATAATTTTATTATTTAATATGTGTTTATGTCTGTTTCCCTTCTCCAGAATGTGAGCACAGGGACTTTCTCTGGCTTGTTACCATTGTGGTACGGTACCTAAAAGAATGAGAAGCAGCACAATATAGCAGTATCCTGCTCTAAACCAATAGCAGCCTCCAGAGCTAAATAACCTAGAAACTCAGTCCTAACACCTGCATGACCTGGGGAAACAATAGCACCCATGTTGTAGGGTTCTTGTGAATATTAAACGAGTTAACACATGTAAAAGTCACTTAGAAGAGAGTCTGGCACATGAGAAGCACTATATCAATGTTTGGTAGTTTTATTTTTTATTTTTAAAATTAGAATATCAGCTCCAAGAGAGCAGCATTTTGCAGTTTTGCTTATTGACAAATTGTTAGTACCTAAAACAGTATCTGGCTCATTGTTGGCACTCAAAAACTAATATTGTGTTAATTGTTAAAAGTGACCTTTATTCAAAAATGTATGTTAATGACAGAAATTCGAGAGTCAACTTTTCTAATTTCCTCTCTTACTCCCCCACATCTCTAAGCACATAATGTTATGTTAAATATTGGCTTTAATTGTGCCTGAAATTTCCCGGTTCTGATCACTATAGTCTGAATAAATTGCTTCTATGTGTTAATTGATAATAATAGTCTTTCTTCCTAAGCTTGGCTGGGCCTTAGAAGTCCTTCTCAAACCAGTGTTGCAGGATGACAGAAAGAAAAACTCACTATTGTAAGATCTAGGTAATGTATTGTTTCTGAGACCAATAGACGGAGTTTCTTTCTTTTCTGTGTTCATCTGGAGACTTATCTGTTCCTGCTTTCTACTGGCCACTCAGGAGTAATGTGGAGGAAGGAAACAAGGAATGCTATTTCTGATTTCTTCTGATACCATGGAACTTAGTTTTATCTTTTAAGAGGTGAGGTGTCCTCAGATCACAGATAAGAGGATCAGGAGAAATTATTATATCTTACCACTTTAATTAAATGTTCCTCACCTGATTAACAGCAGCAGAAGTGAGAACTTGAATTCATTTTACACTCCTTAGGTGTTAACGTTGCCTAAACATGAAAATTAAGTACTAGTGGTTTCTCTCATTTTTTTTTTTAAATAAAGTAGAACAAAATAAATGATGGATATATGTGAAACATAAGCAACATGAAGCCATGGGGCAGGATGTTCCAGGCAGAGGGAACAGGAGTCCCAAGGTAGAAAGGAAATTGGTATATTTGCACAATGACTACAATAACAACCAAAACCAAAGCGTCTGGATGTAGATAGTGAAGAGGAGATGACGTGATATGAGCTCAGGGGAGTAGAGATGGAAGAGTGGCTTCTAGGCTATGGTAAGGAGGCTATTCTAGGCTATTCTGTAGATCTGTGGGAAGCATTAGGTACTAAGCAGAATTATAATATGTTTTGCTTCACATTAAAAAACCTTTTTCCCCTGATTGGTGTTTGTCCTGAAGAGGACAGGAATGGAAGTAGGAGGTTATTGTAGGACAGACTCGACAGTGGCTTGCCAAGGGGGAGAACAGTGATGATCAGTAGCAGTGGGCAGACTCAGAATGTGTTTTGGAGATACAGGTGACAGAACTTGCTAGTAGATTGTTTTTGGAATGGGGCAAAGAAGAATCAAATAGAGTTTTGGCTTGATCTACAAGATGGCTGGTGATACTACTTTCTTAGATTGGGGAAGAATTGCTTTGTTGGTAGAGGGGAAAAGAAGTCAAGATTTCTGTTTTAACTGTGATAGCTTTGAGAAGAGCCTATGACACATTTAAATAGAGATCCCAGTAGTGAGAGAAACAAGATAAAGCAAACTGATAACATAAAAATGTTAGTTTTAGGTCACTTTTGAAAATGTGAGATATTTAAAAAGAAGAAACTGAGGTTGTTGAGACTCAGAATTATCTAGCAAGTTGATTCTGGAAAACTACTATGTCTGGTCTCTCAATTCTTATCTTTAATAATAGTCCAATCAGGAATATCATTCTCTACTGATAGAGTGTTATAGAGTAAGACACATTTTAAAGATATATTTTAGGAAATGTTTATAACATACCAGTAGGAAATCACAGAGAAAAAGATTCCTTTCTGTAATAATGGCATTTGAGCCATGGTCTGCAGACCAAAGGGTATTCCAAGCGCTGAATCCAAGATAGCTAAAAAATGATGGACACAAATTGAAATAGATTCTACTCTGGCAAATATTTGCAAGAGTACATGATGCACATAAGTTATTTCCAAAACATGTTAGGCTGTGATTCAGACAGAATATACCATATTTTTTGCTTTCTTGTAGGTGTATTATATTTTGCTAGTATATAAATATATTTAGATTTCCCTAGAAATAACAACCACAAGGCTCAGTAATCATATCTTGTTTATAATACCAAAAGTATGAAGTATTCAAAATTATGCAAATGGGGCTTTTATTTATATAATGCTTCAAATGTACAGAAGGCTTTATAATAGATTGAATTGTGCCAAAAAAAATGAAACAGAAAAAGAAGTCAATTTCTATCATTTGGTTTCTGAGGAAAGCAAAGTCTGCAGTTGAGATTTGTGTGCAAGTGGTTTGTTGGGAGTGGACTTGGGAATGACACTTTTAATAGGAACAGGGCAGCCAGATTGTGTAGAAGGAACGTGGAACTGCAGCGTAGTTGCAACAGAGCCCTTAGCCAATCCCCTGAGGAGCTGTCAAGCTGGGATGGCTTTTTTTGAGATGTCTTGAATTGAGGCAAAGGGTCCAGGCTTTTGTAACCCCTCACTGACTAGTGATTTAATGTGGGTGTAATCTTGGGCAAAGAGGCTTCCTGCAACTGAAGGCAATCCTTGAGCAGGGACTCAGCTGTGGGCTGTCATCAGACAATACACTCAGCAGTTGAGAAATGAGTGCCTTAGTCCTGAAAGAGAGTGTTGCTCAGATCCGCTTGGCTTGTGTAATAGGTTCACACCATCTGAGGATGACTCCTCCAGGATTCCAATTACTACGGTAAGAATTGTAGGATGAACTACAGCCCCAGCTGGAGCCCTTGGTCTCAGGGCTGCAATTGATACTCATTATTTCCCACCTCTGCTATCCATTCTAGAGTCCCCTTAGCCTTAGCTGGCATCTCTAATGGCTTACCTGGTGGGATGACTCACACCTTAACCCTGAGGGGTCACCATGCTCTTTTCAGGTCATAGTTGGTGCACTTGTCCATTTCTTTTCAAATGAATATCGTCTTAAGGAAAGTAATTCCATCCCTTACTAGCTGGTTACTTGGCTCAAGGAACCCAATGTGACAGGGTAGTAGCTTGACTCTTTCTATGTCCCTTCATGGAAACATTTTATTTTAGTCAATTTCAGGCAGAAAGAATTGCTACCAGCAATAGAGATCAACACTGAACTCCTGATTTGGCACCATCCCTTGAGGAGACAAAACATTCTTTGGTGGCAAATCTATTACAATGGATTTCTAATATCCTGGAATGAACTCTATTATATGACCTCTTCTACAATGGAAGGGATCCATTGTAATTGACTTGCCACCTTGTGATGTATAAGAGATGATGCCACAGTAGGGCTTGGTTTTGGTCATGGTTGCTGCCAGATTGTCCATTCAGGAGCAGATTGGCTAGATAAACCTTAGTGAGTGGAGAGCCCATCCTGTTGGACCATTGTATCCTCCATCCCTGCCACTGTGGCTACTCTGTTCATACAAATATTATTCCAGCATTGAGGTGGTTGATGACTTAGGCTGTATGTCCTCTGTCTGAGTTAATCCTGTCTCCTTTGCTCATCAGTGCCAATTTTGGGGTGGTGGATGATCTCTGGTGGACATTAGCGGATGATACAAAGATCTTCAGATCTTTGTGCCCACTCCCACATCCGCACACTTTTTTGCATTATTGTCCCTAATCTTTCAGTATTTCTCCTTTCAGTCTCCTAAACAACCAGCTAAGCCATTTGTCACTGCCCATAATATACGTGCCTCAGGCCACTTCTTTTTCCACACAGAGTGGATGACTAGAAGCACCACCCAAAGCTCCATTGAGAGGATTTCCTTCCTGATGTCTTTCACAGCTACCATAAAAGTGTAGCAGTAGCTCATTTTTGGTTTGTTTCTATACACCAAGCTAAACTATCCATGATATTCTCCTTCTCTCAGTAGATCACAAGGGGACACTCCACCCCCCTTGCAGCCATAGGACTGGTACAATAGTGGCAGATGATCTCTATGGAGGTATGAAAAGTAGGGTTGGGCAGAGGGAGTGTTGAACTGTGATTGAGTTGCAATGGAGCCTCAGCATACGTTATTGGGGGCTATGAAGCTAGTATGGACCTTTAGCAATGTTTCAAATTGAAGCCAGAGGGCTGGCCCTCTGTGTTCCTGACTAGACCAGTTATTGGATGTGAGCTGCCCCTGGGGAGAGGATGTAATCTTGGGTGAGGCAGTTTCCTTGTGTTCAAGACAATTCCTGTGGTAGGAATAAGCTAGGGGAGCAAGTGCCTAGGTCTTGAGTATAGTGTCTTGGTGGCACACCAAAGATTTATTACACCAGCCGCAGCCCATGCAGATTTTCCCAGGAAAATTTACCATCTGAAGAAATAAGATCAAAAAAATACTGGACTGGATGGAGCCAAAATAATATATAAACAAGTAACATTTTGAATTTGGAGGACAATTGAGCATTCCAATAAACCCAATAATTGGGCATCTGACAGGTAGATGTTGACATTTGAATGCAGGAATAAAGGAACACAGTTTGGGCTTGAAATAAAATTTATCATCACATTGATGTCTGTCTGAAACTTGATCCATCTCCCCTCATTCTTGAACTCAGAGAAAGACACTAAGAGGCATCACCGTGAATGCTGCCTCCTGAGACAAAAACCTGGTTATTATCCGTGACTCTTTTCTCGCTTCCGCATTAGATCCAATCGCCTCGTCCTGTGAAGAGGCCACACCTCTTTTTATCTGTTGGCTTAGTTCTCTTATGGCCATTTTTTTTACTTGGATTGTAAAAACAGCCTCCCCCTTGTTTCCTTCCCTTTAAACTCACAGCTTCTTTGAGCTTTTGTACACTGCACTATACTTTAACCAGCATGACTTTCCTAGAAGACAAATCTGATATTAGGCCCCTCTTTAAAATTTACAAATGGCTGTTTATTGCTTTCCTCATAAAATCCAGTTCCTTAAACTGGAATACAAAGCTGTTCCTGCTCCAATCTCTGCCTACCGCATTGCACCCTCTCTCGTCACTCTTGCCATGTTCCTTTGTTTTAGCCTTATCTACTTGGGATTTCACTCACTCTTACTGCCCTCTGGGCCTTCTGGGCTGGGCATTGGGTATTGCCTTTGCTTGGAACTCTCTTGTGGTTGGTCAAATAATGCCTCCCCTCCAAAGATATCCACGTCCAAATTTTTGAGACATGTGAACATGTTACCTTAAATGGCAAAAGGGACTTTACAGATGTGAACGAGCTAAGGATCTTGAGATGGAGAAATTACCTTGGATTATGTGGACCCAATGAAATCACAAGGGTCCTTTCAGGAAGGGGGGGTCAGCATCAGAGAAGGTGATGTGATGACACGAGCAGAGGTCAGGGGTGATGTCATTGCTAGCAAGGGGCCATAGATGGAGGAATGGTGTAGCCTTGCCAGCCGAGGAACGGGTTCTCCTCCAGAAGGAATGCAGCCCTGCTGGCACCTTGATTTTAGCCTAGTAAAACCCATTTTGGTTTTCTGACCTCTAGAACTGTAAAGTAACAAACTGTTGTTGTTTTAAGCCACTAAATTTGTGGTAGTTTCATACAGCAGCAATAGGAAACGCACACACCTCCCCTGTGGCTAAATCCTAGTAATCATTTAATGCTCAGCTGAAGCAACGATTCTGGTTGAGGAGATTCCCCTGTATGTTCCCACAGCTAACTCAATATTCCTTAGACTTTGTTATGGAGATCTATTTACTCTCTCTCTTGCTAGCCCCCTCTTTCAAACCTCTTACATCCTGCTTGCGAGCTGTAACTGTGTCTTATGTTCTTTGAGTCTCAGGTAGCAAAGGGTCAGGCACGTGGGCTGAGTGGCTCAGTGAAGTTGTAACTACTCTTTCACCACCATTCATCTCACCCTGAGGTTTCCCTCTGTATGGTACTCCGAAGCCACCACTGTTGCCTGAGTGTTGACAGCTCTGCTTTCTGTTTTGAGGGTTTGTGCTTATTTGGGGTTTCTGCAAAGAGGAAGGAGAGTAATTCACGCAAGTCGTCTCAGACTAGCTTAGAAAGTTCCAGGCCAGGTGCCATGGGAGGGGAGTCCTTTTGCTGAGGCTTCAAGGGGATGCATAGGCTGTGTGGGGTGGAGCGTCTCACTTCCCAGCAATACAAAGAATGTTTCCGGTGGCTCTCCTCTCTGCTCTGTGCTGTGCTCCTGGAGTCCTGAGTAGGGTCTCCAGCTTTGCCTTGAGGCCCCAGCTGTCTCCAGTCCACAGCAACCCCTCCTTTCCGTGGTTCCCAGGCCCGGCCTACCCTCGGCCTTTCTGCTGCACATTTTCCCTGTTCCTCTATTCTTTTACCTGCTCTATTTTTATGGCCTGAACTTGATCATTTGCTCCCCTCAGGCCCTCTGCTTTGATTCTCTAGAGACCGTTTTAGAAATTAAAAGCAAATATCTCAAATTGACTTCTCCTCAAGGCTATGTGCTTGCCTCTGGCTGACTGGAAGGGAAGTCACAGAAATTTCAGAAAGCAACACACAAATATTTGAAAAAATGATATTGCTGCATTCCAGTCTTGTTATAAATATTTGTTAAATGAATGAGTATTGAGAAGGAATGGAAGGAAGTACCCAGGTTTTGGTAAGAGAGGAATTTTTCCAACTCTGGGCTTTTTTTTTTTTTTTTTTCTGATTCCACTAGTGGTCCCCACACCACAAACTAATAAGCAATATTTTAGAAAACCTCTAGGGCTGAACATTTTGGCTAGAAATGGAATAACTTGGAAGATGCTGTCAAAGGGCTGTAGTGAAGACAGCTCCGATTTCTAGGTAACCAGACAAGAAAAATATAGTATAAGTAAGCCAGACATCCACCTTCCCCGCATTCCTCTCAGGGATCACATTGTAGGATATAATGGGAAATGGTGGTTTTCCCTTGGATCTCTTTGTTCTTCTCAGCACCATGAGCCCCTCTCTGTCATTCCCCTTTCCTATGGGCCAACCTTTCCTTCGCTCTGGTTATCCTCTTGAACTCTTGCGATCGGGCCCAATGGCAACATGAACACAAATAGTCCCCCCTTATCTGCATGTGGGGGATACATTCCAAGGCCCCCTGTGGATGTCTAAAACCTCGGTTAATACCAAACTCTATATATACTATGTTTATCCCTTTACATACATACCTATGAGAAAGTTTAATTTATAAATTAGGCACAGTAAGAGATTAACAACAATAATTTGTCAAAAAATAGAACAATGATAACAATGTCATAAAAGTTATGTGAATGTGGTCTTTCTCAAAATCTCTTTTTTTGTACACTACTCACCCATCTTATGACTATGGGAGATGATACAGTGCCTACGTGACAAGAGGAAGTAAAGTGAATGACATGGGGAATGCAATGTGGCATTAAGTCAACAGGCCTTCTGACGGTAAGTCAGAAGGAGGATCATCTGCTTTTCCAGTTAATATTCTTGGACCTCGGTTGACTCCGGATAACTGACACTGCAGAAAGTCAAACTGCTGATGGGGGAACTACTGTACCTTTTACTTTTTGCCAACAGAGCCTGGCTGTGGGAAGGCTACATGTCCCTTAAATACCCTGTCTTTTTATTCTCCACACCATTGTCATTCAAAGAGTAGATGTGAGTGATCTTAAGATGGATCGGGTTAACTAAAGGCAGTGACAATGTAGCAGGGGAAAATCTGAAGCTGGTGTTTAATATTTCTCACAGTCCCTTAGGGAGAGTGTCTTCTTGATGCACCTGGGTTTGTAGTTTCACTTCTCTTCCGGTCTCTTAGTGAAATCAGATGCTTTATACATTCACCCTGGATCACACCACCAGCTTTCAGGCAACCCCACTCCATATCCATAAAACTTTGTCTGATCTCAGATTCCAACTTCCTCCCCAACTTGGCCCCTTCCCTTCTGCAATACAAAGACCCCTTCCCATGATGTTAATGTTGAAATGATGGCCTGTCAAGACTTCATTATGTTCTTAACCCAGGGCCGTCAATGTCTCAGTCTGTCTCTGGGGAAGCACGGAGAAAATGTGTCTAGCTGCGTTTGTGTCACTTGTAGATGGCAGAAAATCCACAGTCATTGCCAAACCTCTGCTAATGGTGATAGCTTTAATGGGTGATAGCTGACATTTTCAGAGACTCCTATCATTACACTATAAGGGAGAGAGTGAAGGGAGAACATAAGTCTATGTTTCCTCTTTGGCGAAATCCTCATCCTGGGTGGTGACCTTTTCTTTCTATTACTCAGGAAGGACATTTTCATTTCGATGGGTGCCTTGCTTTGTTCCCATAGTGGATTTTTCTTATTCTCTTTAGAGATGTTAGATTAGAGGTAGAGCGACCTCCTTCATTCCTATCTGCTGCACGGCCTAGAGGCCGGGTTTTTAAAGCAAGCTCAGGTATTTCACCAAGTGATGTGTCCCTGGTGGGGAAAAGTCACAGCTTTATTGATTAAAATCTTGGTATAACATCCATAATTGGAGTTTTCCTGTAATTTGGTGCCAGGTTGCCTCACCACTTTCTCTAGGGACTATATATCAAATGCTATTTTTCATGCTCCTGTTTGCTGATAAGGGCCTGCTAAAACCACTAGTTTGACCTGATATTCGATTTCCGGAGATGAAAGCACTGGTACAGATTGCCAAATGTCCTCAAACACACTGACAATCCAAACCAATATTTTGAGAGAAATGTATGACTACGGGGAAGAAATATCTTTAGGTTTGAGTGTGTATTTGTGTTTTCATCCCCTACCTTCAGCATGTATTTTTATCCATTGCAAACAATTTTCAATCAATAATTAAAGTTGGTAAACAGATCTACAGGGGGAAAAATCCTTCAGTTTGAGTTTAATAGATTGCCTCTCAAAGTCATTCCCTGACACAGCAAGTTGCTGAGGGAGTCTCTGCCAGTAAATAGGAAAGGATGGGGTTGATTAAAAAGTAAAACAACACAAAACCTGACATCCTGTTGTGAGTTTAAAAATAAAGCAAAATGACTATTAGCAACCCATGTTGATTTCTGTCAAACTATCTTTATCTGTGCCGTAAGGACAAAATGGATTAACACATGGCTTCAGCACAACTTTGGGCTTTCTGGGAATTCAGGGTTTTTTGTTTTTTTTTTTTACCCTCCAACTTCTGTCTTTTTTGTTTTCTTAAGACGTTTCTCCTCCTGTGGCGACTCAGGAGACACCTATTAGTCAGTCTGGAGCCTACAGGTATCTGAGTTGCTGCAGGAGGAGAAATGGGATGTCTTTCGGCTTCTCTTTCCCAAAGATTTGTTGCATGTTTACCAAGGTGAAAGGATTAGTGCCCTGGAGATCATTTGCTTTCATAAGCTTTAAACTAGAGCAGCAAAAGTTTCATGCCTTGATTCTCTTCCAACAGCTCTTTCTCTCAGCAAGGCATAGAGGAGCAGGCTGAGACCTACAGATTGCCAACAGACTCTTCCAGCAAAATTGCCCTGTCTCAATCAGTTAGACTGGGCGGGAAGGGAGAGCCGCTGCCAGTTCTCTCTCTTCTCTCCCATCATGTGGCGAGACACCCGAAGCATTCCACAGGGCTTTAGGATCAAGATGAAATACTCCAGATTTCTAAGTCTTAATAATACCCAAACCCCAGACCATATGTATGGATAATTCACGTACTTTCTAACCTTTGCATTTTGCATATGACCTCCCTGTCAAACATTAATTTTCTGGAGCTCCATATAGAATAAAATGTTAAGAAGAAAACAGAAAAAAAAATTTTTTTTGGTATGCAAAACACCACTTAATGTAAAAAACACCACTTAATATAAAAAAATAGTAGTTAAGTATAGAAACCAAAAAGTTTGTTCTCCTGCAATTTATAGTAGGTCCATGCTTTTCCATATGGCTAGCATCTAAAAGATAATGATTTAAAATGTTGGTTTTGAAATGGAATATAATAGAAGCTAGAATGACAGCTGCAAAACAAACAATAATCCCAAAGCTGGTTTTAAACAAATACAAAACCAGGTAAATACAAGCAGGTCTCTGTTCCCAAATCGCTTTACTTAAGAAATAAAATAAGAAAAACAAAGCAAAAATAAATTTGATGTACTCTTCATACCAACTTTCCTTTTCGCCCTCCCTCATGAAATCAGGGTGTGGCTGCCAGAGCGACTACACCCTTGCACCGAGGTATTTATGTCATAATGGGCATCACACTCCCTTTTACAAGGCAGTGATCCAATTCTCAAATGAATTGATTAAGTCACCTTCTCTAATTTGAGTACTGGAAATAAGGAAAGTAGGAAAAAGCAAAATAAATTCCCACTGTGAATCCATACACTATTTTTGCCTTTATATTGTTATACAAGTACTGACTGTCTTGATACCTTCAGAATAACCAACACCAGAAACTCTAGATATTAAACTTGAGTTCCATTGATCAATTCTATATTTGGACAATTTAAAATCTGTGAATTATCTACCATTTGACTTATTCTCAAAGAATCATTTCATCTGTATTTTGCCTCAGGGAGAAATAGGTAAGATCTTCAAATCTCTGTTGTGAAACTTTCAAAGCTACTGTCACTGCCCGGTCCTCTTTTCTTTCCCTCTGTTTATTATGAGAGGGAGCCTGATATTTGCTAAGGCCTCTCCTTGCCTCTGTGTAAGTCCCTTCTTCCTCTGCTTCTTGGCTACCACTCACTATTCTTTCTCTTTTTAGTCCCATGTCTTCAATATCTCTCCCTCTCCACCTTCTCTTTCACTTAAAAACACAACAAACGTATGTAAAAACCACTTTCTTGATTCTAATTCATGCTTCCTCCGTCTACTGCCTACATTTCTTCTTCTTCCTTCCACAGTTACACTTCTCCAGAGAGTTGATATCAAGTGACCTCAACCCAAATTAGCAGTTCAAAAATAGGTTATATTGGTAAACATCAGAAGGCTCTGATCCTTAGGAATAGAGAGGGCTGTATAGCGTCTCCTTACCATCTCATTTCTAGGTGCTGTGTCTCAGTTTGAAATCTGCTACTTATATCAATATTTATTAGAAGATGGGCACAAAATTTATACAACCAATTCCTATAAAATCAACGGCGTCCTTAATCGCTGCCCTTTGACACTTGCATGAAAGATTTACTCTAAAGCGACACCTGATAATCTGTGGGGCTTCTAGTTGGATCAGGCATCGGAGCCCGGTATGGTGGAGGACACAGGAGCAAATGAAGCTGCAGACCTAGGCTGTAGTTAGAAGGCAGTAGGCTCTTAGTTTAGCTGGATTCTTTAATATCTTTCAGGTGGGGATAGTAGAAGCCATATAATCTCTTTTGTCTCCAAATGTCATGAACCCTATTCATTGCATAAAAGAAAATTTATTTCTACCATCCATTATGCTAATTAACTATCTGGGGTAGATTGAAATAATATTTGAAGCACTTCTGTAGTAGCGCCTCTGTAGTCTGGATTCCTAATGAAGTTCCTTTAAGTGCTAACTACCTTCCCAGTGGGGTCTGATTAAAGTTAACTTACATACACATATAAATCATACGACCTATTCTGAAGAATTTTAAAGTATGTTACTACCTAGTTGTCTAATAGTCATTTCTTCTCCCTATTTCTGCTCCTTTACCAGTCACGGAGCTATTCCCAGCTGGCTTCTGTCCACATCTCTGCAGTGAGCGGGTTCTCTTTAAGGTCATTAATAACCTGAATGGCAAAAATATCCAGCGGACATAGCTCACTCATTTCACATCATTTCTCATTGCATTTAGCAGTGTTGGTCATGTCCACTTTCTAGACACCATACTCTACAGCTTTTCTTCTGCCCCACTAACCTGCCTTGACCTCCTTGGCTGACTCCCAGGCAAAGAAGAGGGAGAATTTGCAGAATGGTTTATTTCTCAAGGATGACTTCCTGGGTTCACTTCATGTATTATTATCCCTTCCTCCCCTTAGAAGATGATAAAAGAACACAGGGCCAAGACCGGAGCATTCTAAAATCAGAGGTCAGCTAGATGCCTAGGAACCAATAACGGAGTCTGGGACGTACCCGCTAGGGAGGTAGGAGGAAAAGCACCACAGAGGGGAAAGCAGGGAGTGTGTTTCAGGAACGGGGAAATTAGACATTATAGCAAATGCTACTGAGAACCCGATTAAGATGAGGTCAGAAAACTGCTCATAGAATTAATAATACGGAGCTTGTTGGTGGTAGTTGTGACAACAACAATACCAGTGCAGTGGTGGGGACAGAAAACAAATGGGGCAAATGTGGAATAAATGGAGATAAGAATGTGAGAATTTCTTTTGACAAATTTTCCTGCGAATTAGAGCAGAGAAATGGAGTGATAGTTGGAGGGGATATGGGATCTGTCTCAGTTTGTGTGGCTAGAACAGAATATCATAGACTAGGTGACTTAAACAACAAACATTTATTTCTAACAGTTCTAGAGGCTGAGAAGTCCAAGATCAAGGTGCCTGCAGATCTGGTCTCTGGGGAGAACATTCTTCCTGGTTTGTGGATAGCTCTCCTCTTATTATATCTTCACATGGGGACAGAGAGCTCTCCAGTCTTTCTCTTACAGAACACTATCCTATCATGGGAGTGCCACCCTCAGGGCCTAATTACCTCCAAGGGCCCTACCTCTGAATACCATCCCATTGGGGTTTAGAGTATGAATTTGGGGGGAACACAAACATACAGCTCATAACAGGATCAAAAGATAATTTTTTAAAATATAAGCAAAACTGGATCATGCTTGTGTACGGAGGAGAAAGATCCGATTACCACATAATGAATTTCTGTACTAACAGACAGAAATAGTACAGAAATTGATTATGTAGTAAAAAGGATATGAAATGCTAGAGAGGATGAGCGGGGTGAATTTTATAACGCTAGTAAAGGGATTGGCCCTTGATAAAAGCAGGACAGTCCTTCAAATATGATAGGAGAGAAGAGAGAAAGTGGCTAAACTTCGTAATTTTAGGAGTGGAATGAATAGCAATCTGATAATTTTTAAAACTATCGAGATCTGCAAATAGCTAGAAGGAGGAACTTTTGTCTTTTGTCAAAACTGTGTGTAGATAACCTGGGAGAATGCTGAAGGTACATTGTTACTTTTGCTCCTAGGGGAAGACTTTTCCTATAATATATAAAATTATGACAAGGAATATCTGTCATGTGTATGCATGTGTGTGCATGCATGCAAAGGATGTGAGATGCACATCGATTCTGGACTTTTATGTTCCTGAGCTAAGGATGTGCATATTGTCATTACTTTAAAAATTTTACATTTTGTTGTATGATTTGAAAGATACCTGCTTCAATGGAAGATAACAAGAGATGATAGTAATAAATAACTTTTGATCCAATAAAGTCACTTCCTTAACTGATAAGTCAAATGGTAACAATGGTGATACCATGTTGATTGTCTGACAACCTCCTGTTCACAGAAGAACACACCTAGCAACCCAGTGCAGGTTGGTTCTAAAAGGAGGGTGTGTCCTGCTCTCTCTGTGAGAATTTCAACTCAGAAAGGTGAAGTACTCTGTTTTGCAAGTTTGTGAACAAGTGGTTTTGCTACAAATTCACCACTGTGCACACACAGGATGCTCTTGAGGGAATGCTTTTTGAGGAGAAATTAAGAATATTAATACCAAGGGTCAATGACCATTCTGGTGGTTAAAGTGTCCGGCAGCATCCTGCTCTAAACTTTTAGGTCCTTCATTTTCCCTTTAAAGAAATACAGTGTACTCTTACTTGAATTTTCTAAATATATGAGGTTTCCATTACCATTTGGAAGAAATGGAGCCAATGTTTTGGTTGTCACGTATGGACTTTCACTAATGTATTTTTCCTCAAAGGCAACTAGATATTCGTGTTACTATTGCTTTTCCTTAGAAACAGAAGTCTCCAGATCATAATTACAGGCTTTGCGCAAAGGCAACAGTAGTGAAGAAACCCAGAGCTCTGTAAACATTTCTGAAGAATCATGCCAAATATGTGCATAAATTCAGGTACGGGGAAACTTGGGGTTTAACGTTCTTAAGATGATATTTGAAGAGTGTTTCCAAAAATAAGGTTTCATAAGGGATTTTAAAAATTTGTTTGTTTTTAAAGGAAGTTTTAGGCTGTCTGGTTGTGCAGATAATCTTGCCTTTCTAAATCAGTGCCTGGCTGTTTTGTTCAGTGCGTGGCCCAGCAGACTGGAACAAAAGGTGCGAAGTTCTTCTCATCCATCTTAATGGGGTGTTAATGACTGCAGAGGCTGACTGTGACTATTTAAATGTGAGCGCTATTAATCAACTAGAAAAAACACAAACACCCAGCTTGAGCCACTGAAATGTAATTGCACAGGACAGTAGGGTCCAATTTTGTTTTTGAATGAAGACTTGTATATAAAAAAAAGAGCTACCCCCAAGCCAGCTTGGCAGATTTAAAGCCAAGCCTATAGGCAACTGCCTTCTAACCTTTTATTGAGATTTAAAGAGCCAGTTTCTCCCATGAACTTGCAGTTAGGCTGCTCTGCAACCAGTGAATAACTTTTACCACCAGTGTAAATTTCTACTAGGCAGTCACTTGCCAAATTATACTTCCTTAAGAGGACTTTCAACATGTCCTTTGATTTGGAAGGGTGTATGTGTGCCCGTGTATGCGTGTGTATGTTGTTAGTGCTTCAGGGATATTTAAATCAAGGTTTCAAATAATTTCCTATTTCTACAACTTGCTTGCTCTGGCTCTTCTTGTAATGTGCTTCTCCTGTCTGAAACTGCTGTTTTTTTCAGCTTTTGAGGGTGGGGATCATGGCTTCAACTTGGCAAAGTCGGCAATATTTCTGGAAAACAAAATGAAAGATCTGGAGCTGAACCTCTTTTTATCGTTGTTGCTGTTTTGCAGGATGGGCTAACGGAAGGGTAGTAATATACGGAGTCTTCTTTAAAGAAAATCAGAGGCTCCTAGTGTAACAGTAACAGGTGTGTTGCCTGATGCGGGCGGCAAGTCAATACACTGAGACATTGGTTTGCAACAGAGAAAGGGGTTTAACAGTAGAGCTTCCGAATGAGGAGATGGGAGGGAACCTCAAATCCACCTTTCCTAGGAGTTTGGGGCTAGGGATTTTGAGCCATGTGAAGTGTGGAGATGGTTGATTGGGCCAAGAGTGTGGGGTGTAGGGGTGTAGTGGTGGAACTGGGTGGTGATGAGACTGCATTCTCTTGCTGATTTGCTTCCTCTGCGGGGGTCTTCAAACCAGCTGTTCCCTGCAACTCAGGATCTGAAGCAATTCTTAAATAAAAGCTTTATGATTCTAATGTCAGAAATTCTATCTATAGGAACAATGGAAGTGCAAATAGTCGGCATCTAGTGCCATGTGACTTTCTGTAACAAGGAAGAGAGCCGAGTGAAGCCTGCTTAATGCGTAATTATAACTGTACTTCTGTCCAGAATTCTTGCTAGCCCTGTAAGCATGGCTTCACTAGCTTCTGAAGTTAGCGCTTCTATTAATATATTAAATTAATAGAAATAGGTTTCTGCTGAGGAATGTCGAGTTCAGCACGTATTCCCGGCCATCTCATTCACACATTGCCTGAAGTTTGAGATTAGTAATCGAGGAGTGGTTTATTTATTTTTGCTTTTCTATACATGGCCTAAGGCTATGCCAGAGTGCATGATCTGCCTTTAGGGTACGGGGATGTGGGAAGCAAGGGGCTCTCTCTTGTCCCGTGTTCTTTATCTGGGACATTGTTTCTCCAGCGATAACTACCATCAGGAACAATGACCTGGCTTGGCCTGATCTGACCCTGCTTCATGTACAACATGAGAGGTTGGAGGGTGTTTATCTCAAGGGTTGGACATGTTGTTGATTTTTATTTTTTGACAGGAGCAGCCAAGCCACTTTTGGTTTCACCACTTCTTAAATTCACCCCTTGTGTGTTACCCAGGGCAGAAGACACTTGGAAAGTTCACAAAGGAAATAAAATACTTCAGTGGCCTCTGAAATTAAATACAATACTTGTCTAGGGGTTAGGCTTTTCCTTCCCCCCTTCCCCAATGGAGAGAGGCAGAAAAGCTGTGGATTTTAATAAGGCTAACATTCTAAGTTTGGAAAAGGTCAAGTGACCACAAGTGCCTGATAAAGTATTTGCTTTTTTTCAGTATAATATTTAAATTTCAAAATATGATATTTAAAGCAATTATTCTTCAGAAGTTCACTAACTTCAAATGAGTAGGTTCTAAGGGCTAAAAATGTTTAGTGCTGATCAAGAGTTGTCACTGATGTTGTCACTGTGACTTAAGGGAGAATTTGAAATGTGCTGTGGTTGAGATACTGCCAGCCCCTTTCCCAGAACTTGCTGAGTGGGAAGAGAAGAATGGGTTACAAGTTGGCCTGAGCTTCGATCAAATAATATCCATGTATCCCAAAAGTACAGGTTACATATTGTTGTTTGTCTTCTTCGATTCTCCATTGTAAAAGTTAGGGGTGAATCTTTGGAAAAGCAATGAATGCTGCACATTTCCTTGTTTTCTTTCTTTCTATTCTATTATGGGTTATCAGTTAGCCTTTCTCTAGCCTTTCTAAATTGAAGTATTCAGAAGATTTAACATTATTCTACTTCTTCTGAGTTGATTTTTTAAAATTCTGAAGTTCCTTCTTCTAAGGCTATCCGTGTGTGAAGACAGCTGTTCAGGAGGAAGAGTAGGGAAAGTGGATTGATTCAGTTTTCCTACCGGAAGCCCCGAACTATCGCAAATCTTAGCTGGCTTTGATTCTGGCTCTGCAACTGCCTCCCTGTGTGGTCTTGGCAAGATGTTGTGTTTTTGTGTCAGTTTCCCTACCTGGACATAAGGGGGTAATTACATTAGCTTACTCAGTAAGTTGTAGCCTTGAACAACAAATGAATGATTACAAAGTACTTAAAACTACAAGAGAATGTAGAAATTTTAAGTGTTACAGTTTTATTTCCTTACAGGGGGTAATAAAGTAAAAGTGAGCTTTAATAAGCATATGGAATTCCTAGATGAAAGGGGCTGGAGAAGTTCAAAGTCACTTTATTATTATTAATAATAGGTGTTGTCCATCTCTCTCTCTCACCCTCCTCCTCTAATCGGCATACATTCCTTGGATTAAAGGGAGTGTTCTCTTTCCAAATAACTTTTATCTGCAGTGTTGAGACATTCCTTATCCGGTTTTATGGATATGGAGTTTTGAATGACTGTAAACAACTCCCTTTCTTATAAATTCTTTTTTTTTGAAAAGAAGAGGAGGCAAGTTGGCTCTTGGTCACCTTCCTAAACACGTGAAAATGTTTATATGAAGCTCCTTTAGAAATTCCGTTCCTCCTTGTGAGAACTAAACCTCCTTGCTCGTGGGTCCATATTGTTCCCTCCATAGACATCTTAGGCAATTTCCCTTTGTCTATGTGGAGAGATTCCAATTTTATTTATGTAGATAAAGTCTCAAATTATATCTCTAATTTTAACACAAAACCTCTGTTAAATTAGAATAATAAGTGGAGGGCATAAGTACTTTACTTTAAAAATTTGCAAGAGTGGAAGAAGATCGTAGAAATTTCTCAAGTGAAAGGAACTTGGCCCACAGGACAATTGGGAGCCTCACCTGGCGAGGGTGAAGGAGGACACAGAGCCAGCTCTGGCATTGGTCAGAGCGAGGACTGGCAAACGGAAGTGTTCAGCCTCCAGCCGCTCTAGTTCTGTCTTTTACTCTGCTTGGGGAAAACTACATTAATCAAAGCAAGCAAAATTTATTTGTGCGAAAGAATAAACAATGACTTACTGATGTCCTCTGGTGGGCAGTTAGTTCATTGGTCCTTTGATTCAGAACCTCAATAAGGGTCTTCTTTATTGCATTGAATTATGCTGGGATGATGGGCAATAGAAGCATATTCAAAATTTGACAAATAGACAAGAGGCACAGTGACCCTTTAGACAACTAGAGTTAAGTAATGACATGAGGAGTGTTCCAAAGCAGTGGACAATTAAACGGCGAATGAGAGTGGCAGAAGCGGCTGCTGTGGGCCTGGCCCCTCACTTGGTATGTGTTTAAGAAATACTTTTGAGTGAGTTCACAGGAGGTTTGGAATGGCCGCAAAGTCTTGGTGTCAGTTGTAAATTGAGCTGACTCTTGGTAATCAGTCTCGGTGTAGGCATTGATGGATAAAAAAGGCGTTCATATCGGAAGACTGTGGCGAGAGTTATAAGGAGGGATGATCGCCATGTGTTCATGAAAAATGTGTAAATCTGTGGCTAGAGCAGAGGACTGGCAGCTCTTTAACAGAATCACTGCAAGGTGTAGACCGTCCATGCAGTCGGACAGTTTCTAAGTACTTTGTAATTCTCCATTAGTTGCTCAAGGCTAAAAGCCTGCAGAGTGGGCTGGAATTGTTGTCTCCTGGGAGCTGAAGCTGTGTGGCCGGTGGAAGGAGATGCCGTTCTGGGACTCTTCTTCAGAGAAGTGGCAGCTAATAATATGCAAGTGTTGGCACTTGGACAGAACTTAAAGCCTTAAACTAACTTCATTCCTCTTCTAAGGTAGATTTTTAAGCACTTGCAAAGGCAAGCAGGTGGGCAAAAGGAAGTCCGGTGATGAGGCAAGAACTTTAAGAGTCTTTATCTTTGCTGTGACTGAAATCATACCAGAAACAACCTCCTGCATTTTTTTTTTTTTGATAGGGAGTCTCACTCTGTTGCCCGGGCTAGAGTGAGTGCCGTGGTGTCAGCCTAGCTCACAGCAACCTCAGACTCCTGGGCTCAAGCCATCCTCCTGCCTCAGCCTCCCGAGTAGCTGGGACTACAGGCATGCACCACCATGCCCAGCTAATTTTTTCTATGTATTTTTAGTTATCCAGTTAATTTCTTTCTATTTTTAGTAGAGACAGGTTCTCACTCTTACTCAGGCTGGTCTCGAACTCCTGACCTTGAGCAATCCACCCTCCTCGGCCTCCCGAAGTGCTAGGATTACAGGCGTGAGCCAACAAGCTGGGCCAACCTCCTACATTTTTTAAGGCTGTGGAGTCCCCTCCTCATTGCCTCTGTGTGAATGAAAGAATATTGGGGAAATAGCGGATCCTTAGAATCAGGAACCAGAATGAAGAATGCCTTGTCAGTGACCGACCTAGTATGTGGGGGCTGAGTTGATTTTTACGAACTGAAGTTTTACAGCCTCATTAATGATTGTTAAAAACACCAACAAAGAAAAATACTGCCTTGTTTTTTTTCATTGTTATGTGTGAATGTAGCTGCCATTTAATGAGTGCCTGTTACATTCCAGTCCAGGCTTTGCATATGTGCTTTCAGATGTTATCTCCAACCCTTCCCCAAGTCTCCCAAGTACTTGCCGCAATTCTCCTTTTATAGTAGGAAAAGAAGGAAAATTGAACCAAAGAGAGAGTTAGCAACTTTTTCATGGTTACCCTCTCAGAATTCAAAACCCAGTGTGCAGCCAAAGCCCACACTCTCTCTGCTATGCCACACTGAGTCTTCTCTGTGTAAAAATTAATTGAAAAATGTATTATCATTCTAAAATCTGAAAGTAATGTTGTCCAGAGTACTCTGAGAGTGTTTATTTTTTTTAAATACCTGTTATTTAATTACCCTTACATAAACCTGGAGGCATTTTCACGCAAGAGGCTCAAGGCACTTACAGTCTGCACATTGTATTTATAAGTTCTGAAGTTTTTCTCTAGGCAGAGATTTAGTCATGAAGGAAAGTTAGAGCCACGTGTGAAGAATCCCTCTCCCTTCTCCTTGCTGACTCGGCTCCCCGCAGCCTGTTGTTTTGAACAGAGGCTGCCAGAACCCATGTGTGCGTGAAGATATCAGTCCTCAAAGCAGAAGTTGGCAACACTTGAAGAATGGAAACGGCTGCAGATGTTGAGGGCTGGGGAGTTCAAAAGCAGCCCTGCTATGTGGAATCCCACATTTGAGACTCTCTTTTTCTGGGTCGGGAAACTAACAGCCCTCCAGTTTTGAGTTAAAACATCATGCTTTTTTCAGAGGAAATACAAAAGAGCCCTTGCCTTCTCTGCCTAGGCTGACGCGACCCTACCCTTTGTGGCTCATCAACCTCGTGCTTCAGCCTTGGCCCCAGATTCACACCTCCGCCTCGTAACTGGCACTGGTTGAAAGGAGGGATCATGGCCAAGATGTGATCTGACTGAACAGAAGGGTGCGGTGCCAGCATGGAGCCCCTCTCATCTCCAAACCCCCCCTCACTTAATCAGACATAAACCACTCCTTTGGATTCCAATTCTTATTTTTTTTATTTTTTTTTTTTAAGACTTGGCATTTTAAAACTCAATAGTATACACATTACTTATTAAGTACAATTCCCCAAATATAAAACATCAATAGATTGCCTATTTTCCACCTTTAACCTCACTCCACAATCTCCAGGAAAAATTCACAATCCAAAATTGAACAAAACTCGATCCTGTTGTACTTTCCAGAACACTCACTTGTTCCACTGAAAATTCTTCTCTCTTAATTAGGTGCTGGGTAGGTAGATGTGCTGTCTTTGTAGCCTCATTCCCTGTGCCTGTGTGTGTGTACACCTCAGGCCAGTCAACCAGATCAATCTCTCATCTGTGTGTCAATATGTTAACCACACCACCCACTCATCAATTTTTCATTTGAGTTTCAGTCTTTCATTTCTCAATTTCTCACTTATGTTCAACTGTTCATATGACCCAGTGAATAATTCCTTTTGTCTCTCCTCTCAATCACCTTTTGTCCCAGCAATAAAACTGGAGGCTATGACTTGGCCCTTGAATAAGCCTTAGGGCCACGTGGTAGAACTGGATGAGAACTACCGGATTAAAAGTTTGGAGACAAGAGTACCTTTTCTGGTTTAGCAACTTGGGGCTTTGAGTGAGTCTGTTTGCCTTTCTGAGTCTCAGTTCCCTCCTCTTAAAAAATGGCTGATGATTGATCTCTAATGCCCATTATTCATTGCAGAAGTAGTGAATGAGCGCCTACTTTTTGTCTCCCCTAAGCTAGATGCTGCGGATAAAGTGGTCTCTGCCCTCATGGAGCTTATAGTATCTGGGAGTATTAGCTATCAATGAATAACATACATAGCGCTTAGTTATCAACCATTTTAAGGGCAGTGAAGGAGAAGCACAGGGGCCACTGGAACAGACCACAGGAGATACCAACCCAGTAGGAGCAGGGGATTGGGGGTGGGTGTCAAGGGGGGAACAAGGGGCAGTATGAGGGATGGTGCAGGAGTAAACTAAGGGGGGAGGGGAGAGAAGAACATTCCAGGCAGAGGAAATGGCCCATGTAAATGCCCTAAGGCACATGAGAACAAGGTACCTGGGAAGAAATGAATGAAGACCACCAAGGCTGAGAGAGACCAGACTGGGAAAGTGGGGCTAGAAATGAAGCTGCAGAGGTAGAGAGTGGTCGGATAAGGTGAAGCCTCGTAAGCCAATTTAAGAACCTAGAAATGTTTTCTAAGTATAATTAGAGGATTTGAAAACAGTGGAGTGGCATGAGATTTGCATTTTAAAAAGGTCATTCTGGCCCGAGTGGAGAATTGATAGGAGCAAGTAGAAACAAAAGTGGGACATCTTTAGGATTCTAGGCGAGAGAAGAGATAGCCTAGAAGAGGTGGTGGAGAGGATGCAGAGAAACAGCCTGTCCTTCCAGACATGTCTCTGATGTTTTCCTTGCATCCCACCCTTCCAGCCACACAGGGAGTGATCTGGACCCTTCCTGCACTAGGTCTTTGTTTCAACCTCACATAGGGCACGTTGTTCACTCCACTTTGTCTTGGTTGTTCATCGTTTCATTTTCTCCACTAGACTGGAAGTCTCTTAGAGCAGTTACGATGCCTTGCTCATCTTTTTATCCCCTCAAAAACTTAGCCTTACACATAGTGGGTGCATAATGTGTGTTCCAGTGGAGTCTGTGCTTTTCTGCATGGGCAACTTTATTGGTTGCTGTGAAACCCACCCCAGAGGCAGAGCTGAGTAGTCTCTATCCCATATTTTGGATTATATTAAGTAAATTTCACTCTGCCATCCCTGAGGAAATAAAGGAAAGCTGGTGGGAGGAGGGAAAAGAAAAAGACTTTGTCCTTTAAAAAGCATAGTTTGGAGTCACACTCTTCCCTGCTTCATGTTCTCCTGCTGTACCCCTGCCCACAGAATTCTCTCTCTCACACACAGGTGCCTAGCTGTTTCAAGTGTTGTATGAGAGGGGGAGAAACTTCTACACGGTCGGGTCATTGCTGAGGCAGACTAAGCTCACCTGGCACTGGTTAAAGGCTTCATTCCTTCAGGTGGTCACTCCTTACTCTTCCGAGCCCCTCATGGTTAGAGTTCCTGTCAGCAATCCATTCCCTTTGTTCCCATCCTCTCCTCAGAGGCTGAGGTACTTTCTCCAGCTCCTCTGTGGCTTTTGGCGGAGCACTGACCTTTCCTGTTTGGATCCCAGATCTATCCCTTTTTGGTGTCTGGTTGAAACTCTTGTTTGAGCTGCCAGTTTCTTCAAAAATTAGGAGTCCTATGCTGGGTTTTCTTTCCATGAATTCTCTTTTCCCTAAGTTTTTTCCCTTTTTTTACTCCTAGAGAATTATTATAGTCATTCCCCAAGTTCTAGGACTTCAGAATAGTTCATTATGGAATTTTCTTCTTTTCCTTATCTGCTTTGTTAAAGAAAAAAAAAATAGAAGAAACTTTAGGTTTCTTGAGCGTCCTTCCTGTTTCCTCAGAGCCTGCTTCTAACTCCCTCCACCTCAGTCTGTTAATGGGGCTATGTAATATTAATAGATAATAGTGTGCTAAAGGCAATCTCTGTTAGAGTCTGGCAAGTCCTTATTGCCTTAAATTAGACTCTTTCAGATTCTTAAAATCCCCTAGCACATTCAAATTTAGAAAGCTAGACCTTTGTCTGGGATCACCCTTCGTTCATATTTATTTTCTGATGAGTGTGGTATTTTTCTTTGACTGATAGTTTTTCAATCTAGGTTTACAATATAATAGCCCTGGAATCACCTTAGACACCACTTCAATTCTTATCCACACTCTTATTCTGTGGTTGAGAAACCTAAAGGCCTGGCGAACCAAGAATTTTTGCCTAAGTTGTTTAGTTATTTAGCACTAACAACTAGAATCTTTGTCTTTAAAGGTCCAATTCTCTACTCTGTGCTTTATAATTCTCTAATTCTCTACAGAAAGTCATACAGCAGGACAAAAACAGTGTGTTCTCACAGGGCATTGCATCATTCATTCCATCAATCATTTACCAAATATTTGTTGAACAACTATACAAGCAAGGCACTGTGCTCGTGCATAACAAAGGTGAATAAACAGCTTGATTTAAATGCAAACTGAATGTGATTAATTTCTGTTAACTATTTATAATTTTAAGTTCTTTCCCTAGGAACCAAGGAAATAAAAACAAAAAGTTTTATAATTCTATCACATATAGACAATCATTTTAGGAAGGACAGGAAGAATACCATCAACTAACTATGCTGAGTTATGGATTTCTTGAGTTTTATGTAAATGTTTTAGTATGAAAAGAAGCAGGTTAAGTTTATGTTTTTGTGAAACTAATGTTGGAAATTAAGGTCATCCTCAGAATAGCCACATGGTGGATAAAAATTTTGGAAAATTTACATGTAGAAAGAGATTGCTAAAATGTTAATTCTCCCAAAAACTGTGATCAGGTTACTTGCTTATTGTTTTACAGGTAGCCTATTATTATAGCTTGAAAGGAATGCACATCTGAGTGCTGTCTGAAATTGCTCTTGACTTTACTAGAGGCAATATAGAAAGAGACAGGTTTTTTTTTTTTTTCTCAGCAGTCTCTTTATTAACTGCTACCTTTTGGATATAGCCATCTGTGGTCATTTTAAATAGCAAGCATCTGAGACAATAACAAAGTTTGGCAGTAATCACAAAGGTGGGAGTGACTTTGCCAAAACCACAACCCAGGGTCAAAAGAATCTTCATCCACTCGGAGACAGGAATCATAATGTGGTGTTGAAAGAGCATCGTGTCAGAAGTCAGAGGGCCTGGGTCTCTGCCTAGTACCAGCTCTTCTTCACTAGTGTGACCTCTGAGCAGGCTGCCTAACCCTGTGAATACTTTCTCCTCACGTCTAAGATATTGATAAAATCTCCTGCTCTACCTATAGCACATGTCATTTTGGGGAATCAAATGAGATTGCAAAAGTGCTTTGAGAACTCAAAGACCTTTAGGAATATAAGGCAGTTTAATTCCAAAAATCTAGAATTTTGACAAGTAACAGAAGTATTTATCTTGCAAAAATTACTGTTTTCCTTTTGTATGGGCATTGGAAGTCTGTGTGCATATTTTACTCTGTTGAAAGTTCTTCTGTTATCTTCCTTTGAAATTGGCAGGAGATAGGCAGAGTGCCGGTGGGAAGTAGCAGGCCTCTCTTATCCCTTCAAAGAACTGAAAACGGGACTGAATTTTATTAGAGAGGCTCAGTTTGATGGACACGATGAAGCAGCAGCCACTGTATCACCAGCAGTGATCTCCCTGTTCCTGCAGAGTCACAGGAACACTCCAGAGACAACCGACATGAGGTTCTGAGTCCTGTTTGCAGTGTTCGTTGGTGATGGCTGACACGAAATTTATTTTTGCCAGTACTGTAGGTTCTGTTGTATCTTGGTAGAAAGGAGTAAAACTCCCTTTGCAATGCTTGATTGTGAAGAACATGCATTTTCACATTCTGTTGGTTCATTTATTAATAATAAGCTCATTGAATGGGCACCATAGTAGGCACTAGGGATCCATGCCAGTGTGGTTGGGAAGACAGTGTCATGGAACAATGACATCACATTGTGGTGAAGTTCTGGGCTGAGGTAGTTAAAGCTGGAATGCTTCCTCCATGCCTGCGTTCCCCTTACCTGGTAACCTCAGAGGGAATGTGTTCTAGAGAGTGCAGCTACAAGATGGAGGAGATTTGGTTGGCTTGACCTCTGTGAAACACATTTTTTTACCCCCACTTCACCCTGCCTCTCATCAGCATTCAGCATTGTGAAAGTAACAGAAGTGAGAAATAAATTTTCAGTTTGTCTAAGGTAGTAGCAGTAATTTATCTCAATACATTTATTTGACAACTATTTAATTAATAAGCGAGAACTTTGCTCTCAATCAACGTAAATTCTAGCTAGGGACACAATGGTCACACAACGTAGAAATTCCTAACATGTTGGGTATGGATTGATGGCATGGAAGTTTTATTGTAAAGGGCCTGTAATAGCACACCAAACATAGTCCAAACAAATGATATGCTATTATTTTTTTAAAAATGCATATAGGAGCTGTCATGATTAATAAAATACAAATCTAATTAAAGTTACTAAATTCATTGTATTTCTTTACCATTGCACATTTTACTTTGGTCTGTGTGATTATTTTATTATATATTTTCTCCCACTAGAGGGTAGGTTTCATTAAGGCCCCGGGTACCCAAAGAATGTTTATTAAATATTGATTGAGTATATTTTCTCAACCAACAGATTGAAAGGTTACAAATATTGTGTGCTACCCCTTGAAATTTTGTAAACCTAAAAAGGTGTCCTCCTTTGGGTTGAAGTTGAGACTCTCTGAGCGTGGGTCAACAAATGAAAATTAAATAAGATACAGTAAAGAGATGCAGATTAGAAGGAGCAGGGTACAAAGACTTTAATTTGATGGGTTAGAGATCATTAGATATGAATGTCACCTCTGCCTTCATCTCTCATTAGGTCTTGCATTGCTTCATGCTCCTTACATTTCTGAGAGTCCTGACATGTCTTGCTTCATATGAGCTGTACAATAACCCATGAGGTAACTAGATGAGAGAGAAAGAGGCAGAACAGAATGGCTACTGCCTGGTCCTTTTATCCTAAGGCTTTACAAAGCTAGATAGTGGCAGAGACAAGACCGGAACCCAAGAGCTAGTCTGACTCAGACTCTTTTCACCACATTTTGCTAATTATTTGTTGGGATCAGGTTCAACATTATTCAAATATTTGATTTGGGAGGAGAAAGTGGTGTAACTAATGAATTAAGGAAGTATGGATTTGAATTTACAGTTTATATCATCAATCCTTTGTTTTCATTCAATCTTCCAAAATATATGCTCCAACAGCTAGCTAGCAACAGCTTAAAAGTCAGCCAAAAAATGCAACTTTGTAAACTTGATGTTGATGTTTACCTAATTCTACTGAAGATCATAATCTTTAAGTCAGCATATATTTATTCTGTGGAGTCATTACAAATATGCTACTTACCTTAATAAGAGTGAGTAAATATATTCTTTCCTCATCATTTAGGCATTCTTTCTACACAATAATTCCCTTCTAAAGCCAATATCAATGCTAATTCTTCATTAAGAAAGATAAAGACATAAAACACAGTGTTGTAATAAATATCTGGCAAGCCACAGAGAGACCATTTTAAAGAAAATTGTCTCAAGACACTTTAATGCCTTCTATTGCTATGGCTGCAGAATTACTGAGGGCACATTGCTAAGAAGACCTCTATTACATCTATTAATGAGATTTATAAGAACACTAATAGGTAAATCCTAACTTAACTCCATCAATAGTGATGCAAATTAGTGCAATTCAAAGTATTCAACTCAGGGTTATAAATATTCATGCAGATTGTCTATTAAAGAATACAGACTCTGTATGTTCTAAAGGTGTGTGAAAAAGAACATGATGTATATGTTGACAGCATGACAGAAAAGCAAACTATCATCTACAGGGTGAATATTCTGATTTCAGTTAAATATGTAAGCTCTAGCAAGACATCTGCTCGTTGCTGAGGAAGAAATGTGTACTACCATCTAGAGATTTAAGGACAGACGGCTTAAATATTTTCCAACAACTTACAGTGTCATTGACCCATAGTTTACATCATCAACCCGAGTAGTACTTGTAAGACCATCTGCTGGGTCCAGAGGAGCTCCAGTCATTTGATGAAGAATAAAGGAGATTAAAAAATGATACTGGAGAATAGCTTAGGCATGGAGAGACCGGAAAAATGTATCATGGCAGCAGGATTAATCAACATTCTGTTCATGTCTGAAGGAAGAGAGAATTCCGTGTAGGTGGAAGCGAATATGAGTCAATGCTATAAAAGTATGTGATCTTGGTGAACTTTGCCATGCAATGGTTTAAAGCATCTAAATCATTTCAATTTTTTGTTTTTTTACTAATACCTTACTTTATAGCTCCTCTTAGAGATCCCGCTTGATAAATAAGATTGCCTCATTACTAAGTCTCTGCGATCCTTAAATATCAACATTCTTTTAGACAGAGATGAACACAAGGCTGATCTTTGCTTAATTTCAGTGCCACATGCAGGTTTTGAGGTGTTTATTTCAAATACACATTCTGTTGTACTATGTGACCTCAGAGAGTTAATATTTTTTCCAAATCAGGATACTCAGGAGAAAACACTGTATTTTCTAGGTTTATTGGAGAAGCAATTTATTAATTATACACTTTTAAATATAGTTATTTAAAATTACCTATGGGGTACAGTGTACACTATTTGGGTAATGGGTACACTAAAAGCCCAGACGTCACCACTGAACAATATATATATGTAATGGAATTCAACTCGTACCCCCTCAATCTATTAAAATTTTAAAAAAGGAAAAAAATAATTATCTACATGGACAAAAATCATTGGATAGCTTGTTTTCTTTATGTATTATTGTATACATAATTGAAGATTTCTGTGTGGCATTTTGGTTTCAAAGGTAGACATTGTTCTCGATGCTGCATAAACACATTCGGGGAAAGCCACATTGGACTTTCTGGCAAACATTCTTAACTATTTACTTGATATGTGATCATCTTACATGTGTGTCTGTATTTTGTGCATGTGTGTGTGTGCAACCATTACTTTCTTTTTATTTTATACATTTTAAATCTCTTTCCTTTTTCATCCCCTTCATGTTTTTTTCTGAAAATGGTTTATTCCATCAAATGTTCCATCAGGGGCATCTTGGTTCCATGACGCAATCCAGCTAATGCTGTATGCACGTGTTCTGCTCCAGATGGTTTCCAGCCCCAGAAAGGCATCTTTCTCTACTCATAAATGACAATATTCCCTGGCATTCCAGTCCACAAATATCTGCAAATCACAATCCTTTATGAGTTTAGCCAAACTACCTAAAGACTAGAAAGAGATCTAAGACAATGAAGGATAGCCAACTAGTTAAAACTTTTTTTAACCTAAGATTTTCCACACCTAATAATCACCACCGTCAGCTTAAATAAATTCAGCTGCAAAATGCTATATATATATAAAAATTAGTTTTATGTCTCTCTCCAGAGACATTTCAAAGTATGTCTTTTTAGTTTTAAAAATATATATATCG
Organism: Avahi laniger; assembly: GCA_963575035.1. Taxonomy (NCBI): domain Eukaryota; kingdom Metazoa; phylum Chordata; class Mammalia; order Primates; family Indriidae; genus Avahi; species Avahi laniger. Next base: position 2,098 of record CAUYSK010010292.1, on the reverse strand, counting down.
TGTAGAGGCAACAGCAGCAGCAGCAGCTCCAAACCAGAAAAAAAAATCATGAAAAAGGAATAATGAGGTATAGTGAAAGAATCCCAAATCAGTCCCAGCTGCTCAACAATTAGGTTCAACTGCTAACAGGTGTGGAGAAGAGCCCATGCACAATGTTACCTTTTGTCAATGTGCCTTCTGAAAGGACTTTTGCTCATAAAATTCCCAGAGCATTTGCAGAGTTTGGAGGAAATATTCTGTGCGTGTACGTGTGTGTGTGTATACACATATCCATCTATATAAAATATATCCATCCAAGAGAAAGTTTATTTTCTTTATAGGTCTTTTATAATTAAAAGAAATTAAATATTCATATCATACAGGTTGTGGAGTATTTAGGGGTGACAAGGGGGTTATGGTACTCACAACCTGATGTCCTTGGATGTAGAGGTTTGTGTGGAGGGCTTCTGGGATGATAAACTTTTTCAAGTACATTCAAAATTTTGGCATATTTGCATTAATTCTTAGGCAAGATTTCAAAGTCTTCATCAGCTTTTCAAAAGAGTCTGTGAATCTCTTCCTTCAATCTTAAACCTGGTGGCTGGGTATGGTGGCTCATGCCTGTAATACTAGCACTCTGGGAGGTTGAGGCAGGAGCAACACTTGAGCTCAGGAGTTCGAGCCCAGCGTGAGCAAGAGTGAGATCTCTGTCTCTATCAAAAATAGGAAAATTAGCCAGGTGTCGTGGCATGTGTCTGTAGTCTCAGCTCCTTGGGGGACTGAGGCAGGAGGATTGCCTGAGCCCAGGAGTCTGAGGTTGCTGTGAGCTAGGCTGTCGCCATGACACTCTAGCCTGGGCAACAGAGTGAGAGTCTGTCTCAAAAAAATATAAACAAAAATTTTAAAACTGGGGTGGTAAAAAGAACATGAACTTTTTTTTTTTTTTTTTTTTTTGAGACAGACTCTCACTCTGTTGCCCTGGCTAGAGTGAGTGCTGTGGCGTCAGCCTAGCTCACAGCAACCTCAAATTGCTGGGCTCAAGCAATTCTACTGCCTCAGCCTCCCGAGTAGCTGGGACTACAGGCATACGACACCAGGCCCGGCTAATTTTTTCTATGTGTTTTTAGTTGTCCAGCTAATTTCTTTCTATTTTTTTTTAGTAGAAATGGGGTCTCGCTCTTGCTCAGTTTGCTCTCGAACTCCTGAGCTCAAACAATCCGCCCGCCTCGGCCTCCCAGCTTGCTAGGACTACAGGAGTGAGCCACCGTGCCCGGCCAGAACATGAACTTTTAACTTAATCAGCCCTATGTTAGAATCTCTGCATATTTCTTGCCTTTTCTGAATATGTTTCTTTCTTATAAAATGGAGAAAGTGCCACTGGTCTTGTGTGCTTGTTGGATTATTTAAAGCAGTTTCTCTAACTTAAGTGTTCATATTAAATCACTGGGGAGGTTGTTCAAAGGAACATTGTCTCAGCAGGCCTGGGGTATGCATGAAATTCTGCATGTCCCAGATGATGCTGATGCTATTGGTATGTATGTCACCCTTGAGGGGCAAGGATTTCAAACACCGGTTCTAAAATTTGACCGCCCATTGAAATTACCTGGGGAGTTAAAAAAATACTGATTCCTCTGTCCCACCCCCAGGTTTCTGATTTAATTGGTATGGGATACAGCCTGGGCATACGGATTTAAGAAAATTCCCAGATGATTTGAATGTGCAGTAAAGTTTGAGATCACTGATTTAAAGCACCGTGTCTGACACTTCAGGTGCTCAACCAACCATCATTAGTCTGCTTGGGAGGCTCCTCAATTCTTGGGATAGGATAATGAAACTTAAAAGACTGAAGTATTCTTTCTGGTAGTATAAGGGCTGAAAGATTGCTAGGGACCAAACGTTGAATTCCCTTCTACTCTAGACTTGTTCTGAGACCAGATATGGTTTCTTACTGTTTTTGTTTCTTATATTTAAACAAATAGGAGGGAAGGGATAATTATGTTTTGACCTCACATATTTGTTGGGAAAATTAATGTTTATAAAATGCCTTGAGACCTCTGGATAAAAGGATATTTAAGACATTTAAAACACATAAAGGGAAAGGATGGATGGGTTTTCTGTA
>CAUYSK010010291.1:0-12380 GCA_963575035.1 Avahi laniger | reverse complement strand
TGCAATATCCTGAATATTATCCTGAATAATCCTGAATAATAATCCTGAAACAAAAAATAAATAAATAAAAGAGTTTTTCTAATATTTTCTTCTAGAATTCTTATAGGTGCATGCCTGAAGTTTAAGTCTGTTATCCTCCATAAGTTGATTTTTGTAAGAGGTGAAAGGTGTAGATCCCGTTTCAGTCTTCTGCATGTGGCTATCCAATTTTCCCACCACCATTTATTGAATTACACATCTGATAAATGGCCGATAACTGGAATCTATATAGAACTCAGGAAAATCAGCAAGAAAAAATCAAACAACCCTATCAAAAAGTGGGCAAAGAACATGAACAGAAACTTTTCAAAAGAAGATAGACTAATGGCCAAGACACATATGAAAAGATGTTCAACATCTCTAATCATTCAGGAAATGCAAATCAAAACCACAATGAGATATCACTTATCTCCAGTGAGAATGACCTTTATCAAAAAGTCCCAAAACAATAAATGGTGGCATGGATGCAGAGAGATAAGAACACTCATACACTGCTGGTGGGACTGCAAATTAGTACAACCTCTGTGGAAAGTAATATGAAGATACATCAAACAGCTACAAGTAGAACTACCATTTGATCCAGCAATCCCACTACTGGGCATCTACCTAAAAGAACAAAAGACATTCTATAATAAAGAAATCTACACTAGAATGTTTATAGCAGCACAATTCACAATTGCAAAGAGGTGGAAACAACCCAAGTGTCCATCAATATATGAGTGGATTAATAAAATGTAGTATATGTATACCATGAAGTTCTACTCAGCTACAAAAAACAGTGGTGATCTAACAGCTCTTGTATTATCCTGGATAAAGCTGGAACCCATTCTACTAAGTGAAGGATCCCAAGAATGGAAAGACAAGCACCGTATGTACTCCCCATCAAATTGGTATTAACTGATCAACACTTAAGTGCACATACAATAGTAACATTCACTGGGTGACGGGCAGATGGGAGCAGGGAGGAGGGAATGCGTAAATTCACACCTAATGGGTGTGGTGCACACTGTCTGGGCTATGAACATGCTTGAAGTTCTGACTTGTAATCTAAACATTTGTATCTCCATAATATGCTAAAATAAAAAAAAGTTTAAAAAAAAAAGAAAATGCTCTGGGATCCTTGCACCAAAGTTAAAATAAATATTACCTCTATAAAAAAACAAAAACAAAAACAAAATACAACAAAAAGAACAGGCAAAATCAGAAATTAGAACAATAGTTGCAAATGTGTTAAGAAGATTCAATGAAAAGGTGTAAATGGGGCCTGTTTAAAAATGTTATATATCTTTATTAGGGTAATTCTTAAACAGTTGTATAAATTTTTGGAAAATAAAACAGAACTTAAATTTTATCTTCTTTTAAAAAAGTGACCGGCATACTCTTTACCAAGGCAACGTTGAAGAGGAAGACAGGTGGATATCACTGCACTTGGAAGAGTCAAGTTTCTATGAAAGACATTATTTCATTCCTTTTATGGATGACCGGTATTCCACGGTATATAATATATACCACATTTTCTTTATCCAATCATCAATTGATGGACACTTAGGTTTATTCCATATCTTTGCTATGGGGAAATAGTGCTGCAATAAACATACAAGTGCAGGTATCTTTTTGAAATCATGATTTTTTTTTTTTTCCTTTTTGTAGACACCCAGTAGTGGTATTGCTGGATCAAATGTTAGATCTATTTTTAGATCTTTGAGAAATCTCCATACTGCTTTTCCACAGAGGTTGTACTAATTTACATTCCCACCAACAGTGTATAAGTGTTCCCTTTTCACCACATCTGCACCAACACCTATGGTTTTTTTTGACTTTTTAATAATAGTCATTCTGACTGTAGTAAAATGGTATGAAAACTTACATATTGGGTACGATATATACTATTTGGCTGATGGATACACTAAAAGCCCAGACTTCACCAACACACAATACATGTATATAATAGTTATAATAAATTGATGGCTAAAAGAATAAATATTGTTTCTATGTTAAGTGGCCTCATACTGCTGGGCTTTTTATGTGTCAATTTTTAGAATTTTGTCTGCTCATAGCACTTCCATGTTTATCATTCACTGCAGCCTGCTAAGAATTAAATAGTGCCAGGGAAAAGCATGTTGTTAAATCAATTACGTGAACTTTTAAGAAAAATTCAAAGTCAATAGGCCCTTTTCTGAGTACCTGTGGGAGGTTCTGTGAGTTCTCTATAAAGTTTGTACTTGTTCATTACTGTGAACATTTGTTACCTGCTACATCAGTGGCAATTAATTTAATTAATAACAAATTGATAAATAAATAGAGCATAAATATTTGTGACATTTACAAAAATTGCACTTGTACCCCCTATATCTATTAAAAAATACTTAAGTTTCTGAGAGAAAAAAAGTTTCTATGAATCTAGGACATTAAATTGTTTACCCAGCTGACTATTGCAATAACCCAAGAGGAAGATAGAATGTAGGATGAAGAAGGAGACTAAACTAGTTACATGAGGAAAATTTACTCATCTCTGTTCAGACCATGAGCATGACAAGAGCCCTGAGAAAATCCACCTACCTCAGTGTTTGACCTAAAGTAATAACAACAGCCACAATACGAACAGCCAACGCTTATACCGTGTTACCAAGGGCCAGATGTGCTTTGAAGAACTTTACATACATTAACTTATTTATGGCAAATACTCTTTTATGTCTGATGAATGGAAAAAAAAATCTTCTCATTTACATTACAGAAGTTAGTTATGAAATTTGCAATAGGCATTGATCTTGTGAAATTTGCATACCTGATGTATTTCAACACTAACATATAATAGGGGATAAAACAGTGTATTGCTCTTTTATGTAACCAAAACTGAGAATACAACTGTATTTACAAGAATGACTGGAAACACCAAGAGGCAAGAAACAATCATTTCCTTAGTCAGTACCTCGCACGTTGTCATTTGTTCATACCTAAAGCTGTAGGAGCTGCAGTTACAGCAACATGCCCGTCATCTACGAACACATACCTGTTAGACTTTCCATTGGAGTTTGTAGAGTTTGTACTTTCCTTTTGAGGAATCCCAGCTATGCCACGGACTCTTGGAAACGCATCTGTGCATGGTCCCTTGCAAACTTGCTTTCAATCAGAGTTTGGTGTAAATGCTACTAGGGTAAATTTAAAGAGTTAAACTTGCCACCAAAGGCTTTTTCCCATAAGACTTTCAACCAGGAAACAACCTGAGCACACAGGGGATCTGGTTTTCTGGAGATGCATCTCTTAGTACGTTGTAAAGGAACTTTTAAAAATAATTGTCTTATTGAACATTATCTTTAAAAATTTTAGAATGTTGTAAGTAGATTAAGTGTCAAAAGTTTTATTTCTTTGAGTTTATACCTACCCCTAAATAATTCTGACAAATCTAATTTAGAGAAAATTTTTTAAAACTTAAGATATTAAGAGAAAACACACATGCCACAAATGAGCAAGTCTGGAATTCTGTATACTTTTCAAAGGAATAATTAAAAATAATCAATTAATTTACTGTTGTGTATCCTAAAGGGAAAACTATCGCTTTCACTTCTATATGGGCTATTCTCAACATCTCTGATGTTTAAAGGGCCATAACTTTGTGTTCTATGTATCTTTATTTTTCTCATGAGCATGTGGTAAAAATCTTGCCTATGAAACTTAAGTATCAGTTGTACCAACTGGACATTTATTTATTGTCAAGGTTTACGTAAAATCAAAATGATCTTCATAAACCACAGAAAGTTTAAATGATATGAAGGATGGTAGTTTAAAAAATGCGATCCATCTTAGTGCTTCTGTCTAATTGAAACATCAAACCCTTGTCTCTTATAGAAAGAAAACCATTTGTGCATAACTAGCCTGAAGAGATCGTAATGGAGAATTTTGAAAGAAGAACGACTCTGAGTAGATTTTATAGCCTCAGTGTGCAGAGCCATTAGCAAACAGAGTCAAAAAGTCAAGCACTTGAGTAAACAGTTCAACAAGAAATTACTTACTGAATGCTATCAGAGGCTGTGGTCAAATACATCTGCCACAGAGCTAGCCAGTGGATAGAATGATTTAGCACCGCATACAAATCAATGGCATTCTCTGTGTGGGTGCCCGGTGAGCGGCTGGGAGTAGGAGGAGAATGCCAATCACAAAGTGTCACTTCTTCATTTACATCACATCGGAATTCAGATGGTGCCTGAGAACCCAAAAAGTGAATTTATTGTTGCAAGAAAGTCAATATTTTACAATAACTGTAGCAGTGATTTAAAAGGCCATTTTGTGCACACCATTTACTCCTTCATACCCATGTATATTGCTATTCATTGCCACGAATACCTGGGAGCAGAGTAATTCCATGAGGCTACTGCATTTGAAACACTGGGTCTTTACAAAGCAAAGGCCTGTGTCTCATGAAAAACTGAGTTATTAAAAAGAAAGTTCTCTGAATTTCAGAAGAGGCTATTTACTTCACTTGTCCCATTTTTTTTCTCCATTTTGCTTTTTCTTAAAGAATATTTCATTTTTAATGAAATCTGTCACAAAGGCACCCTGTCAAGTCCGTCCTTCTTACTGATGACATGCCAACATGATGCTATGAAAACAGACACAGATAACAGAATGTACACTTGACTTGCAGAAGTGATATGTTTTGATTGAGGGAAACGTGTATTCATAAGTCTCAAATAAAACTAGTGTCCTTTTTCTGAAATTGTGTTTTGTTGCTTCTTTATAAATAGAACTGTGACTGATATAAACATGCTTTTTAATTAAACTTAAATAAAAGAGTCACAGATGTCATGCACATAAGTGCCCCTCGTGGCAAACACATACACAAAAGAATTAACTGAAAAGATATATTAGCCATCATTTTTCAAAACGGGTTTTCAGGTAATAAGACAAATGAAGACAAATGAATACAACTGATGAAACTATTTGCATTGTAAAATCCTTTGCCTTTTTCACCCTTTTCTTTATGGAAGAGGAAAAAGATGAGAATGCATGTGCACTGACATCTGGCTCATTTTAATCCTCAAGTCCAAGAGAAGCTTCTCCTTCTATTTATTGTTTTCTTATTAGTAAGAGTAACTTTGCTGAAACATACTACCAGCTCTGAGCCTGAGACTCTAAAGAACATGTTATCAAGGAGAAAAAGGGGTCTCTAACTATTTTTCATTTTCTTCAGTTACTGCAAAGCATACAACACAACCACATGGCCTGCTGACCTAAGTACAGCATGATATACATGCATGAATATTGGAGTTTGAGAAAAATCTACAGCTGGAGCTCATGTATGTCTTCTTCTTTGTGTTTGAGTAGTACATTATGCATTAAATAAAGGGAAAAATTAAGGTAACTTCACAACAGAAATGTATTTAATAGAGTAATTGATAATAGCAGAACCTTTTTCTTAAATTTGTTAAACTAAGAGCTTCACCACCCAGAACCATTGTTGCCCTCATAAAGGAAAATCAAGACTGACATGAGATTTGAAATGCTGCAAAGTGCAGCTCAAAATAGTTTTGGAAACGGAGTAAGTAGTGTGCTAATTTTCTACTTAGCAAAAAAAAAAAAAAAAGTCCTTTACTGTTTTTACCCACAAAATCCTAGCAATGGTGTGTGAGAGACTCAAAAATGAAGTATGCATTGTATGGTGTAATTTAGAAGCTTTGCCCCAAAAACTTGCCCCAAAAACAAGCTGTATAGCTAGACCTCAGAATTTAAGAATCCACTTCTGATTTGTTCACAGCTCAATACCTTCTTGCTGCCTCTTATTGCTGTCTGGTATTATTTCTCTAAACTTCCAGCTACTCCAATTCTTCTAGTTTTTGTCTCAAATGAGAAAGCTTCTCTAGATTTCTCACTTCCTGCATCATTCTCCAGTGTATAATCAGTCCCCACTTTTCCATCACAGCACTCATTTCAAATAGTACTCTGGTAACTTGGCTTCAGGACACACTTCCGAGAACATTTGGAAAATTTGTTCTGAATAGTGGAGCATCTCGTGGTCCAGCCTTTCTTCTGTTCTGGTCCATGACAGCTTAAATGAACAAATACGTCAACTCTGCCTGAAAGTAGAAATGATTTCCTCTGTTCAAATACTTTTTCATCAATTGAGAAATCTTTCAATTTACTATTCAAAAAAATTAGCCCAAAGAGTATTTTCTGTTTGTGTAATTAACTATTAAGGGGAAAAATGAAAACTTTATGAGCAATTTCACAAAACTTGATCTGGGGAAAATATAAAATGTCACCATCTCTCTTAGTTCTATAACTCGTTTTTTTTTAAATTTCAAGAAAAACCTCTTGTTAATATTAGAGTGCCAAAGATGAATTTCCATAATTATATTTAATTTTCAAAATAATTTCAGTTTATATTGAAATTTATATTTAAAAATAAATATGCATTACGTGCATTATTATATTTGCCACTCATGACATGGTGGCCTATTTAAAAGTGAAATTTGTTTGAAAAAGTTACATATTATAGAGGGTTTTCATTTAAGGTAGAGAAAAAACACTTATGAAACTCTATAGATTGGCACCATCAAATAATAATCTTCTAACACTCAAAATACCTGCCTCTCACGTCTGTGCCATTGGTATTTGCAATGAATGCACATTAATGCAATTGATGAAATCATGCAATTAAATGCACAATAAATGAGGCCAGCCCTGGGTTCAGAATTTTGATAAAAATCAGTTCAGCCTGAAACCAGTTGAGCACAAATGACAAAAGTTGCATTGAAAATTAATTTTCAGGGTAACTTTAAGTCAGGCTGCTGGAACTTCATATGCTCCTTTTCAATAACATTTTCAGAATTGCTAGAAATATGAATGTCAGTAATGATGTTTGTTAAACAAAACTAATAATACCAGGAAGCCTTGGAAACAGAAGAAGTAGAAGAAGTGATGTTCTGAGAGCAAATAGCACCAGGAGCTTTTAAGACAATCAAAGGATATAAAGTACTGGGACAGATTAGATAAATCCATATGCATTTTCATCCATCATCCCTTTGAGAGATGCAACACATATAAACAAGAAGAAAAATTGGTAATCACAGAAGCAACCTCTCCAACTGCACTGTACTCATCTCAAATACTGCGCTTGTGTGCCTATTGACCAGCATGTTGCTTGCATCAAAAGTGCTAAATGGCAAACATCTATAAGGCCAGCAATGGAAGGATAAATTAATCCTTTTGAAAAAGCTAAAGGTGAGAATTCTAATTTGCAAGCTGCAATTTTCGTAGCAGAATTAAAATAAGAAAAATATACGTTACACCAGGAATAAACTACTGGTGCATGCAACAACATGAATGGGTTTCAAAGACACGAGACCGAGTGAAAGAATACAAAAAGTACATACTGTTTGATTTTATTATGTGATTGTATGAAGTTCTAGAATATGTCAAACTATTCAGTAGTGACAGAAATCAAATCGATATTTGTGCTGTTTTATAACTTGATAAAATGATGGCTTATGAGGGTATATTCATTTGTCAAAAATCACTGAAATATGTACTTCGGATCTGTGTATTTCACTCTCTATAAAGTATACCTCTTTTAAATTATGAATGGATAAAATCTTACGACATAGATGAAAAAAATACTAAACCCCAGGACAAAAGCATTTTCACAATATATGAAAAATAACAATTTGTTCACAAAATATTTACTGGATACCTTTTAAGTGGTAGAAACCGTTTAGGGCACTTAGAACATGTCAGGGAATCAATTAGAAAATGATCTCTGCTTACATTTCAGCCAGGAAAGAAAAAAGTAAAAGACATAACCTGTGACTTTCACAGTATAGAAGAAGGTGATAAATGCTATGAAAATATGAAAATGTACAGCAAAGTAGAGTAATTGGGATTACCAATCAGGACAGCAGAGGTCTGGGTTGAAATTTTTTAAAAGTTGGTCAAGACAGGTCTCATTAAGAAAATGACACACAAGCCAAGATATGAGGAGAATGAGGTTGTTTCCCATGCGAACAACTTTGGCTTTTAGTTTCAAGTAAATGGGGAGATATTGGAGTCAATAAAAATTGCTCTAGCGATTTGACGGTGATCATGGTTGGGGAGACATGAAAGAAGCAGAAACCTACTGGTAGCAGGAAGTGGTGAAAAGGAGTCACGTTCTATGTATATTTTGAAAGTAGAACTTAGAGGATTTGCTGAGCAATTGGGTTTGCAAAGTGGGAAACAAATAGAGGTCTAGTTGAGTTTAAATTTTCTGGTTGGTTGAAGGTTACTAGTAGAATAGATAAAAAACAAATAGTAAGACAAAGAAAGGAAGGCAAAGGTAAATTAAAAATGCTTACTATTGAAGTTACTTTTGAAGTCTACTGTAGCTTCCACCCCTGGTAAAAAAACAAACAGTAAACCTCATCTGAAGTATCCAAGATTGCTTTTTCCCCAAGAAACAGGAAGATCAACACCTTCAAAACAGTCCATTCCAAGACTGCATCACTTGGATTCTTAAGTAAATAAACAAAATTCTGTATTTATATAATCTCTATTTCTGCATTTAGTTTTGTTTTTAACACCTACACTGGGTAAGCATAACATCCTTCATGTGGTAAATATACAAATATTTCAGAACAGTCAGTCAGTATGTTCAGCCGTCTTTCCTATAAAAGATTTCTATCCCATTCTTTCCTCAAATGTTTTTCCTTGGCTTATGGCCCTGCACCACTCCAACCTGTTTTATCATCTCACCTTCTCTGGCTGACACTCTCATTTCCCTTCTTTCCTTTGTAAAGAAACATGATTACATTGGGCACATCTGGATAATCCCCAGTAATCTTCTCAAGATTCATATCAGCAAAGTCCCCTTTTCCATATAAAACAACACATTTACATGATCTCAGAATTAGAATTTGGGCATATTTGGGATCATTATCTTGCCTACCACAATATGGATACATAACTGAAGAAAAAAAATATTGTAGTGAAAAATCACATGGTGGATTTTCTGAATTTAAGACAATGCAAAGTTTACTTGGGATAGTCTACAAAGCCTTTTCAAATATTGGCTGATATGGAAAATGGAGACGCACTAGAAGACTAAACAAATGACAAGGACTAGGAGTCATAAATGCTCTCTTTTCTATTTTGTAGATAATCTTTTAATGCTGTCTTCCAATTTCCTATCATGCTACTGGTGCTGCAAATCAAAGCATCATGGCAAGTCATTCCCAAACATTTCTTGTTGTTTCTTATTCACCAGCAATTGTATTACAGTTTTGAAATGACCCAAAATAAATAAATAAATAAATATTCAGCTGGCATTTTCAGTAGCAGTCTTTCAAGTCTGCAGGAATGACAGTTTTTCAAACAACGAAAACTCTAGAAATCACTAGTTTACATGACCCTTCACCATCAAAGCAATGATCTTTCTTTAAGCTGCCCTAGGTGCTAGAAGTCAGACCATCAGTGACTACAGAACACTGGAAAGAAGAAAGTTGAAAGACGCAAGATTTTGACAGCCCTTTAGTTGATAGATTTGATATACATGTTAATCTTATTGTAACAAGTTAAAAGTAATCAGTCTTTAGTTTGTGTCAGATTGCTGGTATAATTTCTGCTTTAAGGAAAGTCATATTATATTATGGAAAAATTAAACCACATACTCAGTATTAATAATGTTAAAAATGGAGACTTTTTGTTCATGATCAATAAAGACCTGGTATTTAGAAGAATTTAAAAAGGACAATAGTTTGATATAATGTTTGATAAAAATTATGATGTTACAAAAGTAGGAGGAGGAAGATAATAAAAAGGGAAGAATAATAATGACGATGATCATGATGATATAAGATATTTACATGCATGATATCAAATTTTTGATGTAAGTATCATTACAGTCTTTGATATATGATAAAGATGAGGCTTGAAGGGTAATTTTCTTGACCGATGTCATATCACTAACAAGAGACAGAACATGAAAATAAACTCATGACTCTTTAATTTGAAAAAAAGAAAAAAAGAATGTGCTAGCTGTCATTCATGCAATTTTTTAGTCCTTGCTACCAGTTGAAGTTGCCATTCTGTTCTATTCACAGTCATTATGTTTTTGTATATTTATTTATACTCTAAGGCTATGTAGAGAACTCTGAGGCTAAAAAGAAATATGGATAAAGATAAAAATCTAGTTAATAGTGGAATTTTTAGATAAAATTAAGACAAAAGAAATAGCTGGCTTGGAAAAAGTTGAAATTGCCACATTAAGTCAAAGAGAAAAGTAATATAAAGAAAAACAACATATTTTCTACTTTGACAGATTAAAACGAACTAAAAATAAATGGACATGAAGCATTTCTATGCAGAAAAAGATACTCATTTAGTGCTTCTCATCATGGACCAACAGTGCTGCTCATAATAAACTTCTGTACCTCTGCTATTAAACACATTAGAATACATTAAAATTACAGGGATACCATTAAAATTTATCACACTTTTAGAAATAAAACATAAATGTTAACTGAAGTATGAATAAATTCAATTGAACAACAGAGAAAGTTAAAGTGCCTTTTATTTCTGTTTTGACTGTGTAAGGTGTTAGTCTATAAAGTGATAATAAAGTTACAGATTATCAAGCATTCCTATTACCAAGTGCAACTTACAGTCTACTATATGTTCAAAAAAGTTTGCTTTGCCTGTGACTGATGATACTTACAGGAGCAAATATCTTTTATTCCTTTGCCTTCTCTATTAGCTTTCCATTAGGTCAATATGAACAGTGGTGAAAACATTCTAGGTTCTTTTTTGATTACTAACTAGAGTATCTTTTAATAACTTTCTTCATAGCAAAAAGACCCAGAATTTTTGAGACATCCTATTTTGACTAGAAAATTTGTCTTAAATGAAAACATTTGGGGATAATTTTTTTTTCAATTACAACCAAGAATGTGTTCATTTTTATAAAGTAGTTACAATCAGCTGGGATATTGGTAACTACTGTTATAGTTCTCTGATAATATTTTAGCAAAAAGTTCAGAATCATAAGATGTAATGAATTGCATTAAAGAGGAAAATTACATGCCTAAAGGCAGTTCTGCAGCAGTGATGTTGAAACTGTCCAACTACCAATGTGGTTATATTTTATCCTTTTTACAGCAGCATATACTGGACTTGTGTCTGTTTTGTTTTGTTTTGTTTTTAATTGCTAAGAAGGCTGCACAAGTCACCCGTTCCCAATATTCCTCTATATCTCATGAAGATATATGTAGATTGAGGAGAGCACAATGGGACTTTGTTGAATATTCTAAGTAGAATAAAGGCATTTTCACTCTCCATTCTCAAATAAAGAAGGAAATGAACTGTACCAAAAGTTGTGAGATGTTAACTTCTCACCGACATTGGGCAACGGTCTTTGCTGTGGATTAGGAAATCGTTAGACACACCTTGTGTTAGTGCATATGAGGGTCCAAGACACGGATCAACAAATTTATGTTACATTAATATGTTTTCTTCCCAAAATTAGGACTCAGAGGCTGGAAGACTGCCAAAATAGGAACCCTACAGACACTGCCTCCAAAACATCTTTGTCCACTGAAGCCATGGGAAATATCAGGACTGTGGGTTTGTGAATGAGAGAACATACACGGAATCTTAACCATGAATAGGAACACTCTATCTGGGCTTTGGTGGAAAGGGGATGTTTTGGGGGACTCTACTTTACTATCTAAATTCTAAGCATGATTTCACTAATAAGGATACCGGAGTGGGGGTCAAGGGAAGGAAATAAAATGTGACTCATTAACTGCACTCCTCAGATAGAAAACCCATTGAATAATCTGTTGCATATCATGCAATAAATTAAAAAATGTAGTGGAAACATGGGCCATCTGCTTTTATTATCCATCTTGTCACAAGCCTCGATTGAATCAGTGAACCACATTTAGAATCAAAGAGTAGGAAGAGTCACTGAACAATTGTCAAATAAAGTGGTTGTTGCTATCCTTTGTGTGAATTAAGGACAAGCTTTTATATTTTTTTGGAAGGAGGAAGCCTTGCCTCCGTCTATGACTTGCAGATGCCAAAAATTCTCATTCATTAGATGTTGGGTAGGGACTAAGACTTTGAAATTTTACTTAAGGACATAGGTTATTCTTCTGTAGCATTCATGGTTCCATGGAAAGACTACAGAGAGTGAGGAAAAATAGTAAAGAGGATTATAAACACTGAGTATTTAGAGCTCAAATGATCGCTGAGATTTGAAAGGGAATCATTTGAGGGTGTGGAAGCAAGGTAAGGATCTTGGGAAGTCACACAGGGGTCAAGTGCATTTCACATGAGAGCAGGACACAGGTGGAAGAACGAGGAGAGGAATA
>CAUYSK010010289.1:0-22015 GCA_963575035.1 Avahi laniger | reverse complement strand
TGTGGTTTTAATTTGCATTTCCCTGATGATTAGAGATGTTGAGCATTTTTTCATATGTTTTTGGGCCATTATTCTGTCTTCTTCTGAAAAGTTTCTGTTCATGTCCTTTGCCCACTTTTTGATAGGGTCGTTTGATTTTTTCTTGTTGATTTTCCCGAGTTCTAAGTAGATTCTGGTTATCAGTCCTTTATCGTCTGTAATTCTTTTTATCTCTTGATTTCTTACCACAAGACTAAACAACAGTGTAAAGCTCTACAAAAGCACCAGACAAGGAAATTTAGAACAATATATTACTGATATGTGTCAAAAACACTATAAACCTGATCCCAGGCTCTAAAAAAATCTATGAAAATGCCTTAAGAAACCACTTCATTCAAAGATGAACATTTTTGTTCACTCTTCCTGCACAGCTCAGTCTTTAAGATGTTAAAATCTGGTACAATTTCCTAATAGCCCTTCCTGTTTTATAGGAGTTGGAGCTTGGTTCTGATTATACATGAATAGGAAGGATCCTATACAAGAAGCATAGACCTAAGGAAGTTGTGGAAAGAAACTTATGGGGAAGCTCCTCTCATTAGGAATATACTAATTAAAAGTTCATGAATAATTTCCTCTGTCAATTACTTGATAAACACATTTCCCTTAGAAATTTTTACTTCAGGTTCTAGTCTAATGGCCTATACTCCTAAATTACTAAATTATGCTTTTAATTGAAAAACAACAACATGATATTTTTTTTCAGAACCATCTGTGCTTTCCCAAGAACATGTGACTGCTGCAGATAAATTCACTTCTTTGAACACCTCAATCTTCCAGTTTAGGGTTCCAAAAGCTTAAGAAAATAAAGCCACTCCTCAAAAACAGTATGTGATCAGAAACTCTTGCTTTAAAATTCAATGTTTGGTGTGTGAAGCTTCTTAACAAGTGTTTATTAAGCTGCATAATTTCAAAGCCTGGAGTGATATATTGCAATGTTTTCCTGGGAGTTGATCACATTTGCATATCCTTTTACACTTCCTGTGAAATTAATATTGCCTTTTGTATCTTGAACTTAGCTAATATAACTTGCCATTTTTACTTTTCATTGCTATGAGTTATATAGAGTGAACCCCCAAAGGGACCCCTGCAATGCCTACATAAGCTTTATTCTCTGTTATATTTTTTCATATGAATATATTAAATCAAGATTAATAAACCTTTGCAGAATCCACTGGTCCTGCAAAAAAGCAACATTCATAATGGTAACCACTGTCAGCAAATAAAAGAAACCTGCTCCTAACACTGGAGCCAAAGGCCAGGGTTCACGGAGCTCTTGTCATATCCAACAGTGTGTGAGAGACCCTTAAACGCACAAGAAACCTTTCAACAATGGCTCAAGGTCTATGCAAGAGGGACTTAACCACCAGGGTGCCAAAACCCAGCCAGTGATAATTAGGCTGCTTTCTCTCAGGGATGTATCTTTGTAAGATGCTAAAAACTGACCATGATTCCAGGATTTAAAAAATTCCAGCTGAGCTTATAGGGGAGGAACGAGATGATAAAGAAACAGGGCAGTAGGGGCTGAGGAAGAGAGGAACATCAGGAATAGCAGAGAAGCTCCAAAAAGCAAATCAAATACATAGAAGGGAAAATTCTCTGAATACCAAATACCGCACTGGACATAGGAAGCCTCGAAGGAGCATCCCCGACTCATCGGCCCCCAGGAGTTGTTTTGTCTAATTGACAATCTGCTCAATTCCCAGGAAACTCCAAGTGTCAATCCAAAGAAAGAGTTGGGGGCAGCACCAAGATCCAGACTACTGGTATAAATACCCCATGCTGGATCAGAAAGCACTAGCCTGCCTTGTACTGCTGTCATTTAGTCTCCCACTTCAAGTTTATCTCCAACTCAGTCAAAAAGCAGAATGACAGGGATTCAGGGTCAGAATTAGGGTGAGTGAGATGCAAAATTTAAGCAGTGCTAATAAAAACCTCAGTAGCCAGGTGTGGTGGCCATGCCTGCAGTCCTCGCTACTAGGGAGGCTAGAGAGGCTACTAGGGAGGCTGAATTGGGAGGACTGCTTGAGCCCAGGAGTTCCAGGCTGTAGTGTGCCATGATTGTACCTATGAATAGCCATTGTACTCCACCTTGGGCAACACAGTAAGACCCTGTCTCTAAAAGAAAAAAGAAAAGGAAAGAAAAAAACCCTTGGTAATCAAGATAATACTTTGGTACAATATTTTTAAAAATCAAAGTTAATGCAAAAAATCATGGTGAAGAAAATATCAAAATTTTAAATAAATACATATTAATGCCATGCCAATCATATTCAAGGCTGCATGTACATGCCGATCCGTATGTTTCGATGTACTTTTTAAAAGTCAATTTTCCTTTTGTAGAACAATAAGGTCATTGAAAAAATACTGAGAAATAGAAAAGTAGGTGAATTAAAACTCACATTATTTTAAGTATAAATATTTGTAATGAAAACAGAATTCATTATAATTTCACTTTCCTGGTTTTAATGGGACAAAATCATCAAAAATATTTTCAACATTTATTTCTTTGTTTATCTTGTTTTCAGTGGGAGAATTGCCACGTTTAACATTTTCTCATCACCAGTGGCAATCTTAAATAATTTTAAATTAATCTATTTAATTTTAATAACTTAATTTTATTTTTTCTTTTGCCTTAGACTTCAAAATGGCTTGGCAATGTACTAATCCTTATTTAAAATTTTGTTCATCATGGATTTTTTTTGCATTTGTTTTTCTAAAAAATATTGAATCAAAATATTTGTCTTGATTACTGAGTATTTCAACATTTTCTTAAATTGTTCTGCACTGCCTTGTTCCATCCAAGTTAAAGTCAAGGCTGTGGCCACCTCAGACAAGTAACATAACACAATAATGATTTTAAGTGTAGAAAGAAGCCTAAGATCTGTTGTTAAGTGAAAGAAGTATAGGGCAGAATAATATGTACACTATGGGCTCATTTGTGCTTGAAAGAGCCCAAAAATCATTTTTAAAAAATGACCCAAAGTCATTATACATCAAATATACGCAGATGGTAAAAGGGGAAAAAGTTCATCATCAAGGGAAGATGTTCTAAATCATAGCGCACCAAAATAATTCATCAGGTGCCCAAGTAACATGCTACTAATAATAATTTAGTATTTACCTTTTGCTAATGTTTGATAACTTTGAAAGATTATCCCGACAATAATGTGATTCTTATTCACTTGTAGCTAGTATTTGTGTGTGTGCATGTTTTTGTGGTTTTGGGTTTTTTGGGTTTTTTTTTTTTTTTTTTGAGAGAAAGGTAGGATTACAGCATGTATACTGGGAATTATGATCAACTATTGCAGGTTCAAGGAAGTTCATGGACATCTCAACAATAATATGTATCATGGTGAAAAATACACTGAGCACCACATATCTAGTCACTACAGAGTTCCTATTACATAAGCTAGAGATATGTAGTAAGTACTGTTTTGTGTTTTGTTTGGGGTTTTTTTGTACCAGCTCAGTATCCCCTTCTTTCCAGTAATAGTATTTTTGGATTTTTTAGCCAGGCTTATGGAGGCATAATTTTTAAAAAGTAAAACTTACCCTTTTAGTATATATTTCTATGAATTCTGATAAACACAGTTACATAACCAACACCACGATCAAGATATAGAATATTTCCATCATCCCCAAAAGTTCCCACATACATGGCTATCGTCAACCCTTTCCTTATTCTCCAGGCCCTGGCAACCACTAATTTGTTTTTCCCTATAATTTTGTCTGTCAGTTGTATGAGCCAATAAAATTCTTTCTAGTCTAAGCTAATTTTGATAATATTTCTGACTCCTTTAACTAAAATCTCTTGACTCTAGAGCCTAGAAAGAAACCTTTCATATCCCTCCATCAAGGAGTTTACAAGGAGTTTTGAAAACAAGACATGAAAAATGGTTTTCCCATGAGATGCCCCAACTTACCATTTCCTAAGTATATGATCTCAAGAATTCTCTTTACTCCTACAAACATGTATTTCCTCATTTCCAAAATAGAATAATGTCTTATTAATTCTAAAATATTACCTTAAGAATCAAAAAGGTCTAAGTTCGTTCAAATACAAAAGAAAGATAAGACTTATGAATATTATTCACACAAATTAATTTGTACACAAAAATGAGGCAGTAAGTGATGATGATGAGACACAGAATCAAGAGGCATTATAAGGATTAGTGAACAATAATTATAACCGGTAATATTTATTGAGTGCATTTTTATATTAGGCATTGTGTTAGGTACTTTATCTACATTATCTCATTTAATATTCTCGATATCACTAAGGCAACTTTTTAAAACCATTTTCAATTAGGCTTAGAAAACATAAAATATTTTTTAAGTTAAAGTAACAACTGGCAAGGCAAAATAAAAATCCAGATCTGGGTCACCGAAGCTAGTGCACACTTCTAAGTGAGATGGAAAGCATAAAGCAAAGACTTTGTAAAGTAAAATTCAGTTATAAAAACCATCACCATACAATTAATTTAGCAACTCTTTCCATTTGTACATAATTGTGCATAGTACATATAACTCATTAAGACATAGAAAGTCCATACATTATTCATATAGTATTATTGCATGGTAAGAAACTTGCACTATATTTCTAAGCATCTGGATTACTGAGACAGTTTTACACATTTAATTCAGATACTTTGTGTCATAAACACATAGCAAAATTCCACGAGGAAAAAATGATTGTATATCTGGCATCAAGATGGCTTCGGGAATTAGACTTCCAGTGAGGAAGTTGGGTTTTTCTATCCTATATCCTTTAGAGGATAAATACTCAAAATAGTACAGTTTCCAAAGTAACCACAATCAAGAAAAGTGACTCCACAGAGGAGATAAGAATGAGTAAGACATGTCTTGTTCTGTGCAAAAGCTGAGTCTTCCTTCAGGATCCAAGGAACTGAGAATTTCTCATACTGGATCACCTGGCCTATACACCAGAAAGAGTGTCACTTGTTTGTTCTTCCATTTCTCACTTTCTAGCTTTGGTGCCTATCAGATTCTCCAGAGATAGCATAATTTTTAAGCCATGTATCATTCTATTTATAATTTGATTTCTCCATTCTTTCTTTCAGCTATTCAATGTTGACTGTGTTGAGCCCTGGATGAACGATCCAAAATTCCCAATCTTCATGCCCAGGAGAGGTAAGGAGAGGTAAGGAGTACGGCTTCTCCACCTTCTCCCTTTCCTCCAGTCACCAGCTTCGCCTGGAATTAATCTTTTGAGTTCTGGTAGCCCTTGAGTTTGAGCATGATTAGTTTTAAAAATCAAGGCAATTAGTATTGTACAAAATGAAACAATGCAAGTATTAGAAGAAAACATGAGTGAATTCCTTTACAATTGGATGTGGGGAAATTCTTTTTAATTATGACTCAAATTCAAATGCAAAAAACAAAAGAAAAAAATTGAAAAATTCAATTATATGAAAATATTAAAAAATTTGCACAAAACAAAAAAAACACCATAACCAAAGTCAAAAATTAAATGCATGTTAGGAAAAAACATTTACAATATATATTACAGATTAAGCTCCAGTCGCTCTAATACAATATGTATTTTTAAATTTCTAAAACCCATTTTTAGAATAAAATAGAAGAACAAGCAGTTCACAGATAAAGGAATGGCCCTTAAGCAGATAAAAATATGCTTAATTTCACTTATAATAAAAGTAAATTTAAGCTAAACTAAGAATTATAACTGTATTACACCAATGTTAAGAGGTTTAACAATACGTTTAACATTGGGTGTGGGGTATGCGGACACCCTCTACTACTTCACAATTTTTCTGCAAATCTAAAACTATTCTGAACTAAAAAGTCGACCTAAAAAAAACTACACTGAGATACTATTTCTTGCCTACCTGATTGGCAAAAGGTCAAAACTTAACAATATACTCCATGGAGAAACAGTCCCTCTCATACATTGCTAGTGAGAATACAAAAGAATATAACCTGTAAGAAGGGAAATTTGGCTTTAGTTAACAAAACTATATACCTATTTCCTTTTACATCTACCTACTTACGTCTCTATATATTTACTTACTAGCAATGTCAGTTCTAGCAATTCACCCTGACAGATCTTCAATCATATGGGAAAAAAATGAAACAACAACAAAAACCACAGATGCAAAGTTATTCATGGCATTATTTCTAATGACAAAACACTGGAAAGAATCTCAAAGCCACCCACAGATACAACCTTGGTATACTCATTCAAAGGACTACTACTCAACTGTAATAAGGAATGGGGAGGATCCTTATAAAGTGATACAGAATAATTGCCAGCATAAAAAGCAGGTTAAAAAAAGTATACATAGCATGCTAACCTTTACATAATAAAGAATAAAAAGTAAGCTTATGTATATATGTATGTATTTGCTTCTTTTTATAATAAACACATGAATGGATAAATCAAAAACTAATGAAAATGTTTCATATAGAGGGTGGGTAAGAATGAGGTTGGAGAGTAGGGATGGAATGGGACTTCTCTGAACAAATTTTTATCTAGTTTTGACTTTTGAACCATGTAAAGTTTTACATATTCAAAATTGAAAAAGGATTTAAAAAACAAAACTTAAACTTGCATATAGGCAGGAAAATAAATGAACCTAATGATATATCATATTGATATAAATAACCACAGAGGAAAAAGATGAATTCAAACAGCTTTTGAATGCAATGTAAATGTATGTCCTTAGTAGAATATTAGGGAAAAAAGAAGTGCAAACAAGTCTTGAACTTTACTTAGTAGATTGGTTGTTGGGAATGGTATTGATGTAGTAATTCTGAAACTATTTTCTGTGTATTATAGGATAGAGCAGATGAATCAATGCATTGGGATCTCACTGTGGAATAAAGGAGATACAAATATGAAAGAGAAGAAGGTGCAGAAGAATCCTGTGATGTTGGATTTGAATTTTTGAGTTGTGGATGATTACGTATATGCATACATCTCTCTCTCTCTCTCTATTTTCCCCCTAGAAGCAATGACAACCCAGTAGCAATGAGCCACCTAGTGGCCAAAACTTTGTTTCTAAATTTCATTCTCCGCTAAAGGAAACCAGGCTTTGATTGATTCTTGATCTGGGTAAGGAAAATACAAGGTAAAGTTGAAGTATCTTGTTTTGCTCAAGCGCAAACTAAGAGACTGACAGACATGTCAAAACAATGTAGGAACTAGCATACAGGGATCCCACTGGCTAAATCAGGGACGATTTGAGCCTCACAAAAGAATAAGGAGCTGTCTATACAGCTATATCTTTTTATGGAACTTCATTGAGCTATATACTTAAAATTTGTGTATTTTCTGTAGGTTTGGTCTACTTCAATACAAAAGTTACAGCGTCTTTATTTTTAAAACTCTATGATACAAGAAGCAAAGGAAACATATATTTTACTTTATCTGAAAGGAGGAACCATGGTCTATGAACAAATTATTCCAAGTATAATGATAACTATCCAATCTTCCTATGGGTATGGAGAGAGGGAGCTCTTTTGTTATCAAAGAATAGTAGCCAAGAAATGTATAAGGATAATCCAAATAGCAAAACATCATTAGGAAAGAATCATCAATGCACAATAAAACAAATGGGTGAAAGGTTCTAGGAACACAGAATATTCACCCAGTCTCAAAGTATTACCCCACAGATTACTAATTTCAAAGCAAAAAAAAAAAAATTGAGCTATCTGGAGAACATCACCTTCATCAAGTGACCAAACAGCATCACCAATAACGGCATAAACAAATTACATACCTCTGATGCAATGCAATGTGAAGTACGCACCACCACCTAGGTAGTGTTTTGGCCAGAAATGTTTCAACTGGATCTAAGATGAGGAAACAATTGGACAGATCCACATTGCATGGCAACCACAAGACACTGGCTTTGAATCTTTAAAAATACAGATTCAGCCGGGTGCAGTGGCTCGTGCCTATAATCACAGCACTTTGGGAGGCCAAGGCAGTAGAATCATTTGAGGCCAGGAGTTCAAGACAAACCTGAGCAAGATTGAGACCCCCATCTCTACAAAAAAAGAGAAAAATTAGCCACGTGTGGTGGCACATGTCTGTAGTCCCAGCTACTTGGGAAGCTGAGGAAAGAGG
Organism: Avahi laniger; assembly: GCA_963575035.1. NCBI lineage: Eukaryota > Metazoa > Chordata > Mammalia > Primates > Indriidae > Avahi > Avahi laniger. The sequence continues at coordinate 13,866 of CAUYSK010010289.1, read as the reverse complement.
ATTGCTTGAGCTCAGGAGTTTGAGGTTGCAGTGAGCTATGACAACACCACTGCATTCTAGCCAGGGCAACAGAGCAAGACCCTGTGTCAAAAAAAAAAAAAAAAAAAGAAAGACTCATGGAAGACAAATAAAGGGCAAAAGATTATTCTAGATTACAAGAGTCCAAAGAGACACAACAGCTAAGTGAAATATGTAATTCTTGATTGGATTTTTAAAAAGAAAATAGAAATAAAGGAAAAAAGGATATTACAAAGTATAAGGGACATTAATAGGGACTTATGAATATATTAGACTATATTTAAATGTTAAATTTCTTGGGTGTGATAATATTATGGTTATATATCAATCTTATATAAGGCTAAGTGTCAGGGGGTAATATGTCATCTACGACTGAAATGCAAATGAATTTTTTTAAGTATATAAATGAGAACCAGAAAGCCAATGAACAATTGTGACAAAATGTTAATAACTGAATCCCTCATGAATGTCCCTTGAGTATCTATTGCTCTCTTCTCTCAAGTTTTAATATTTTCAAAATAAAAACTTGGCAGAAGAAGAATTGGAATAGACTGTAAGAAAATAAATTGAGGATGATTAGTGGTTTTTGAATGCTCACTCTGTGCCAGGCCTTATTCAGAAGGGTTTGCAATATTAACTCATTTAAAGTTTATGATACTTTTATGTGATTTACACTAACGATATATCCATTTTACAGATGAGGAAACAGAAACCTGTAGAAACAAAATAATTTGCCCTAGCTAGTAAGTGGAGTAGCTGGGATTTGAGCCTAAGAAATTTAGAGTCAGAATTCATGATCATAGCCATGATACTATTCTTCCCTTCAAATAAACAATTTAGAGGAGCCAACATATGAATCACATCACTCAATGATTATATCTATCTGATCTCTCCCACGTGCCCAATGCAGAATTCTGGAGGGTTCAGTGGGTTCAGATTAGTTCTCTTTCCTGTGCTGGAAAATAAGATCAGCAATAACTAGAGACCAAAGAATAGCTGGGGCTGGGAGTGGGGGTTAAATTTTATAAACACAGCATCTAAAAATAGTGTGTTCAGTTATCGGTATTATTTTTAAAATAGAGAATATAAGGAAAGTCTAAAGATCAATATTTAAATCAAAAGAAAAAGGAACAAAAGTACAGGTGCTTTAAGGTTTAGACTATGTCGAAAATGCCATTATAAAGCAGTCCATTTGCTCAGTAGGTAGCCCCCACAGACCCCTGACACAGTCGAAATTATATCATTAGTCAATTAATCAGTTTCCTTTCACAACGGCACAACAGGGTGCCCTCTTTAACTCAATAGAGTCACCAGCTCACCAGCAGTATCTGCAAAAAAGGAAAGTCACAGAATGGAAAAATAGACACGAAAAACTATGGAGAAGAGAGACTGAAACAGACAAAGGCGGTTGTACTATAAAAGAAAGTGAGAAATGGAAAGGGAAATGTCAGGAATCAAATGTTAAAAGAGAAAAGATCAGGATAAAAAAAAAATACAGAAGTCTCTTATGGGAAAAAAAAAGGGGGGGTGGGGACCAGTGAGGAGACAGAAATCATGACCAGGTTGAAGCTTAAAAACTCAGGGCAACAAAGAGAAGCACAGCAGCAGAGCCATTCACCCGATCTTCCGTTTCACTCATTCATTTAACACCTAAAATGTGGAAGGCGCTTGGTGCAGCTTTGAGGGAAAGACAGAACAGTACGACAGACCTCTGCCCTCAAAGAGCCCAGCTGTTCAAAATATTCTTATTTTTGCATGTCCCTATTTTAATGTAACTTTAATTACTGCTGCCACACCTTAGCTAACATTCTCGTACGCAACACGTACTTTCAAGAATTACAGCAGCTGTGTCATCTACAAAAGAGGGTACTTTTTAATGGCAGCTGCCATACAGAATGAGTACCCTCGTTATAGAATGGAAACATGTTCTTTTATGCTCAGAGTATATAAGGCAGCATTGTGAAGTGGTGCTCTGTATGTATAGATGATTCCTGTACATTTTGGGGGGTACTGCACATTTTGTATCATGCCATTTTCATTTTATCATCCCAATCATTCCGTTTTCTTTTTCTCATCCCATTCCAGAGAGAAGGTAAAGCTCAAGGAAATCTAAAGGTAGTGGAAAGACAAATAAGGAGTTTACAAACCAGATTTTCATTTCCTTTGCAATTTCCCACAGGGCTTCGATGACAAAAAGCACTACTGACCAATAAAACAAGTATTTGTCATAGAGCATCTGAAAGTGAATTCTGGGTTAAGATACAATGGAGAGGGTCCTGAACCTAGATACTAGGTACAAGAAGTCATGGCCTAGTACCTTTCATTTAAAAGATACCTAGTGATACGTTACTTGGGAAAACCAAAAATTGACCAGCCAGTATGCTTCTGTGTATGATTGCTCCTCTTACTATGGTTGGCTTGCTCCCTGAAAAGAACCAAAAATTCAAATTAGAACACACATGTCCCTCCCAGATCTACATGGACAGATGAGGACCATGGAAGTGTAAATCCATTATTTTGAATATGCAACTTATGATTCCTTTAGGGCACTGCCCCTCCCCAGCTCCTTGTGGTTCTATTGGGATCTCGCCCCATCTCCCCCACCAAAGATAGAAATTGACTCAAGCTACCGGAGTGTTTTTTTTTTTTCCTTTTTTTTCTTTCTTTCTTTCTTTTTTTTTTTTTTTGAGGTGTGTATAAACCAGCAGAAAGAGAAAGGGCCCTCGGAGATATTGGGCACTTAAGTTCTCATAGACAGAAGCTGCTGAGGGACCATTTTTTCCTACCACAAGGACTGAGGCTAAAGGACAAATGAAGACTACGTGGAGAAGAAAGGTCTGTGAGACAGGTAAAGAACAGAGGTAAGTTTACCCTGAAGCTATTACAATTTAAACTTAACTTACGAGTGCTTTTCTAGCAATGTGTTCACATGGTCATGTATAATCTTTTTATAAAGAAGGCTGTCTAAACTATATAAAATTCAGGCCATGCAAAACCTAGATCCACTCCTGTGAGGGAGAATGTTGAAGCTACAACAAAGCACCCATAGTCATCCATGATAGAGGCCAGTTTCATGCCATTGGATCTGCAATTATGTGAGCCAACATTCACCTTTTTCTTTTCTCGTGGGATAATCTGAGTTCAATTTTACCTACTTGCAACCAAAAGAAACTGGGGATTTTTAAGACAGAAATAAAATCATAGCTCTTAATTTCCTGGCAGGAAAATATGTAAACCAATGCTATTTTTGACTTTCAAAATATGTATCATAAACTATTATTATTTTGTTTTTGTCCACAGTTCATGACATGTTTTAAAAATAAGTTCCAATATCAGATTTGTAACCAATTGTAAGGAAACAAACCATGGAACACTCTCTTCACATTTTTCAAAGATATTTTCCCTTTAATTGGCTATAAAGGACAACAAGGATTAAGTTGACACTATAAAAGTCTCATTTAATGATATCCTTTTGTGTGTTATCCATTTATCAAACATGTACTTTTATTTCTTCATTCCATAGAGTATTTATTCTCTACTGAGAGTTCCATTTAAACGGTACACACACACATACACACACACACACACACACACACACACCCCTCCGCCACTACCACCACCTCCATCATCATCATGTGATTTTCAAAGAACAGTCATATGCTCAGTAAAGGAATTTGAGAGCTAAGCAAAGCCTCCCGGTCTGAGAGCCTGGTGTCTTCCTTTAAACCCAGGTTGTTCATGGAGTGGGTTCCCTGCACGACTCTGGCTTTGGCCCCACAGAGCACTGCCATTTCCAGCACTGTCGGTTTCTTTAACCTTCAAGAGAACACAGAAGGGTCATTCAAAACTGTTAAGTGAAGAGATGTCCTGGCACTCTAATTTCAAAATAGATCTTATATAAGAGTCTTTTTTATGGTTTTTAAAAGAAGTATTTTATGTTGCTCCGATGGAAACTACCAACAGTAGTAGCTTCTGTCTGACAAATACCATGGAGAATGAAACAATTAGTCTGAAGCAAAGGGAGAGGGGAAAAATTATTTTTGTTTCAACAGGCAACACAAAATGAAAACAAGAGACTACTGAAGTCTAAAAAAATAATCTCTACTTAATCTGGTAAAGACTTTTCTCATGTTAGCACTTTAAATACTACCGTAAGATGCTGACAATAATCACCTGAATGTTACCATAAAAAACAAAGTCTCCTGAATAATGAGTTTCAAAGTTGATTCTGCCTCTGCCTTATGCACAAGCACACATGCACGTTTCAGCTACCTCTGTCAGGATCTCCCAAAATCAACTATACTGCACGGAGGGAAAATATCTATGTTGCTACTACTACTAGTACCAGAATTAAAACAAATCAATTTAAAAAAAGAACAGAATGTGAGCTGCTATACACTTAATCTGAAGGGCTGAAGCTCACGTGTGCTAGGTTTTTGTTAGGGGGTGATGGTGGGGAAACGTGGCAGAGTAGTTATCAGCCTGGACTGTGGAATCAGATCATACCTGGAATTGATTACTTCCTGGCTTACTCTTTGGGTAATCTAGGCTGGTAACTGAACCTCCCTGAGCCTCAGATTCCTCATCCATAAAACGATGACAGTCATGCCATAGGGTTATTACAGGGATTAAATGAGGAGATGCAGTAAAGATGAGGGGTAGCAGAATACGCTGCTTTGGTATAAGGATTAATTTGAGCTGAACGCAATTGAAAAGAAGCAGATATAAGAAAAGCACTCTGCCCCCTCCTATTTGCCTAAAAGCAGGATATAAATTTGTAAAGGTGCCCTCCTCACTCACCAGGAAAGATAAAAGTTAATCATCAGAGACAATTCTAGATCCTTATCAACCAGGACAGACACCAGAGGAATTTACACAATCAACTTTACTAACTAGCCCTTATCTTCCATTTGTTCCCTCATATATTTACCTTCCCATAATTTGCCACTCTGGAAACTCAAAATCCTTTTCCTTTGTCTTGTCACTTCTCTAAAAGTGTATTGCTCTTTTGTTAAGAGCTACATAAGTCCACGTTCTAATCACCCATTTGAACTACTCATCACTGGGTATTCCCACGTGTATGTATAACATACATGTTAATAAACTTCTGTTTTTCCCTTATTAATCTGTTTTCAGTCTAATTTACAGGACCTCAGCTGGAGAACCTAGGAGGGCACAGGGGAAAAGATTTAGTACAAAGAACTTAGTGCAGAGGATGGCTCAAAATAAAGCGCTCAATATCTGGAAGTGGTTGCTATTATTATTGCCCTTATTAATGATTGTCATGGATTATTAACATCTTGTCTAAACAGATATCATGCCTAGGAGCATAAACTTACTCTGAGAAAAGTTAGTCTTGAAGAAAATATAACTTGCACAGCCAAATAACTTGATCAAAACACACATTTGTTTGACTCTATATTGCTGGAAGCAAAATATCTGCTATACAAACAAGAGGGCCAGTACAGGATTTGGACTCCCAACAAAAAGGGATAACCTTCCTGATTATAATATGTAACTTGTTAATCTGTGGCTGGATAGTCTTCCCTGCTTTCACCTTTGCTACTCAAAATGTGGACCTCATGGCCGGGCACAGTGGCTCACGTCTGTAATCCTAGCACTCTGGGAGGCCGAGGCAGGTGGATTGTTTGAGCTCAGGAGTTCGAGACCAGCCTGAGCAAGAGCGAGACCCCGTCTCTACCAAAAATAGAAAGAAATTAATTGGACAGCTAAAAACATATAGAAAAAAATTAGCCGGGCATGGTGGCACATGCCTGTAGTCCCAGCTACCTGGGAGGCTGAGGCAGGAGGATCGCTTGAGCCCAGGGGTCTGAGGTTGCTGTGAGCTAGGCTGACGCCACGGCACTCTAGCCCGGGCAACCTGGTGGGACTCTGTCTAAAAAAAAAAAAAAAAAAAAAAAAAATGTGGACCTCAGAACAGAACATCAGCATCACCTGGGAACTTCTTAGAAATGTGAAATCTTAGGCAGAATTTTAATAAGATCTTCAGATGATTCGTATGTATATTAAATTTTGAAAAGCACTACTGTAGACCACAAAATTTAATGTATAATTTATCCTATTTTGGGTGTGTTTCTGTGATCTTTACTACTTAATAAATCCCCTCAAAACTTAGTGACTTAAAACAACAATAGTCATTTATCTGCCCTACTTCTTCAATTTGGACAGGGCTCAGTGGGGCAGCTCATCACTGCTCAGTATGGTGTTCACTGGAGCAATTTAGCTGTGACAGCGAGATACAAGTTAGCTTCCTTTCACTGACATGCCCTCAGCTGATCTGGCTGGGATAGCCAGGGGCTCGCTGGGCCTCTCTCCATGTCTTTGTTGTCCTGCAGGACCTCTTAACAAATGGCCTCTCTCCTGAAGAATGATGAGACCTCTTTATGTGACAGTACCAGGCTCGAAGAAAGTGAAATCAGAAATTGTCAACTATCTTAAGGTCTAAACCCAGAACTTGCATACTGCATTTCCGCCATTTTCTATTGACCAAATCAAGTCAAAAGGCCAAATAAAATTCAAAGGAAGGAAAAGGGATACATCTTTTGATGGGAGAAGAGGCATGCACAGACAGGAATGCAAGGATTTGTTTGCAACAGTCTTCAGACCAGCTACTACAAGGTGTCTGTTACTTTTTCACTTTCTTCTTCTCTCTGTTCTCTTAATTGGTAAAATATCCACCTCATTTCAATTACACATCTGTATGCAAGCCTCCACTGGGAGCATAAGGAATTTTAAGGCATGCTGTCGTCCCTCAAGGAGCTTTTTATAATACAATTGGTGAAATAAGGAATACATACCTTAAAATTTTAATAACAATAAAATACTGTAAAAATAAAATATTTAAGTAGAAGTATCAGATAGAAATGATATCCCAAGGTTATGAACCATTCATTTAATTAGTTGTGCACACAATAACCACTGAGTGTTCAAAGGAGAGAATGGAAGGAGAAGACAAGATCCATGGAAGAGGAAGGGTATGCAATCTGAGCAGGACCTACATAAGATGTGTAAGGCGGATTTCAAAAAAGAAGGCCCATTATTAAAAAGTGAAAAAACAATAGATGTTGGCATGGATGCAGGAAAAAGGGCATGTTTATATACTATTGGTAGGAATGCAAATTAGCATAAACTCTATGGGAAGCACTATGGAGATTCCTCAAAGAACTAAAAGTAGACCTACCATTTGATCCAGCAATCCCACTACTGGGGATCTACACAAAGGAAAAGAAGTGATTATATCAAAAAGATACAAGCACTCATGTTTATCACAGTATGATTCACAATTGCAAAGACATAGAATCAACCTAAATGCCCATCAACTCATGAGTGGATTAAAAAATGTGGTATATATGTACACACACACACCATGGAATACTACTCAGCCATACAGAAAAATAAAATAATGTCTTTTGCAGCAACTTGGATGGAACTGGAAGCCATTATCCTAAGTGAAATATCTCAAGAACAGAAAAACACATACCATGTGTACTCACTTGTAAGTGGGAGCTAAATGATATATATATGTGGTCACAGAGTGGTATAAGGGATTTGGGAAACTCAGAAAGGGGAGAGTGGAAGGGGGTTTAGGGATCAAAAACTACCTGTTGGGTATAATGAAATTCCTGACTTCATCACCATACAATTCATCACGTAATAATAAACCACTTGTACTCCCTAAACCTATTGAAATAAAAAAGAAAGTTAAACCCCCTCTCCCCAAAAAACAAACAAAATGAAGTTCCCATGAAATATACACAAAGGATCCAACAGAATCAAGGAGCCAAGGAAATGGGGTCATGGGGACACAAGGCCATGAATATCTATATGTTCATGAGTGATAATTATAAATTCAATGTTCCTGAAAGAGTTTCCTGCCTCATAATGTCCACCTTTACTTCTCCCTTTAGATATGTTCATAAGCCATTTGTGGAATCCCCACCAGCAATATAACCTTGTATTAATAATGAAGGGTTTTTACGAACCTTATAAATTTTACTATACCTTGTAGCAGGGAGGGAGAACAAACAAATAGAAATGTAGGCATTGTCAAATGCCAACTTGTAAACTTCACTATTCATTGTATAGGAACTAGCACTTTTGGTATTGTTAAGCAGCAACTTGTGAATTTCATTCTCCCTTAGAAAATAAAAATGGAATGAAAGGTGCTGCTTAGAAGAAACACATAAATTTCAGTTTCCACTGCAGGAAAATAAGCTCTGATTACACTACATAGTTCATACACCTCAATGTGCCAAACACTTGTTTTATTACACATTCATGTATAATGAGTTGGTTTTCCAGCAACAGAGAAAGAAATTTACAAGTTGTTATTTAACTTTTTCAGGAACGTATTTTTATTCCATCTCTTTTTTTTCTTTTCCCCCCTCTCTCCCCAACATAATATAAGCAATGGGGTTTCTGAATAGTACCACACAGTAGTTCCTTCTATAACAATGGTTAAAACAATTTTAAACATTGTTCTCAAGGCCTTGTGATACCACATACAATAGTAGGAAATGACACAGCTTTTGGCCATACATTTCAAAATTGCTCTTTACCTTGTTGGGGATAGGGAGGCCTTTTAAAAAGTTGATAATAAGCATTATGACTAGTCTCTAATTTTTATTTGTTGTTGAAAAGGACTGAGCCTATAATTCCAGAAGCTCCCTACCATTTTCATAAATGTACCCATTAGAAATTCAGAGTCAGTGGGTTTGAATGATTTTTCCATTTATTCAAACAAGTTTCCAAATAGTTATCCTGGATAAGAAGGATAGGAACATTGGGAAAAAGTAGCAGAACTATATTCTGTAGAGTCATGACAAGAAATAAATAAAGAAGGGGAGTTGCCACCTCAATACTAAAAGTGTCAGTGCAATGATATCCTAATAAAAGTTGTTCTAATAGAAGTTACAAAATCCCATAACAAAAAACATTCTCAAAACAAAAGTCAGGTGCAATACAGCTCAGAATGAACTGAAGATATCTTTATGTCAGGGGATAAAAAGATACAAATATATATATATATCATCTCTAAAATTTTCTGAATTTATGATTTTGAATAGATAATATACATACAAAGTAAAAAATTGAAATAATACCAGAGTACCAAAGTACACTGAAAAATAAGTCTTCTCATCCATGATGTTAATGATCTCTTGTGCAGTCTTCAACATATGCATATATAAACATATATACATCTATTTTTAATTTCCATGATCATAAATAACATCATATTCTAACCCATTTTCACTTAACAATATCATACAGATGGCTCCATATAAATACATTTTTTATGATGGCTTAATTGTATTACAAAGACTACCAAGTATGGATATTCTATCGTGCATTTACCAGATCCCCTATTGCTTGGACACTTAAGCTGTTTTTAATCTTTTTTGTTGTTGTTGTTAAGCAAAATGCCATGATGAACATTTTTATATATAGATTTTCATGTGCCTACATGACTGCAGTTCTAAGATAAATTACTAGAAATGGAACTTCTAGGTGAAAGGGTAGGTGTGCATTTTATCTTGATAGTTATGGCTTTCCAAAGACAATATACCAATTCACACTTCTCTTCATGATATCAATATATCTTGCACTGAAGGAATTCCAAAACAACCAAAAATTCATCATCATTTATCTGCCATTTTTCTTCCCTCTTAACTAGGGTGGGGGTAAAAATCATCCATTTTTGCTTATAACCATAGGCAGGTTATAATTATTATTGCTCAAGATTCAAGGCCATTTCATTATGCACTGCCCCACTCTGTCCTCACTGTAGTATAATTCTAACTGGTCAGATAGACCTTTAATTTGCAGACCTTCTCAGAATACAGATTATCTGCATTCAGCAGACATCTGCACAAAGCCATCCGCAAGTGCACATTTCGTGGCTGAATATTTTTACATAACATCAGCTGGAACCCATCATTCCAGCATTCTCGCCAAGTGTCACAACCTGCTCTATTATATCAATAAGCAGCTTCAATTAGTCATTTTCTCCCCATGGTGACGACAGCTATAACAACATGCAGTGGTCTGATGAAGTTTGTAATATAAAGTGGAAATGAGAGTATTAAAAGGAAAAGAATGCAGAATCAAAATAGCATAAAAAAATTCCACCTCCTGAATAGTCATTTGGGGAAATGACATTTTTGAAACAGTATTCAAGAGTGAATACAAAAATGCAATTACTTCCGAAAAAGACAGATAAATAAATTTGCTATGGGAACACATTCTTGCCCTAGATAGAACCGTGGTTTTTATTGCCTAATTAGTCATTAAGTGTCATCTCAAAAACAACTATAAATGAAAGAATATTTAGTAAATAGAAAGAAAACTTAAGGCTTAATAGAATTGTAAAATGAAAATAAATGCCAATAGAGAATACTACTTTGAATGCATTGTATAGTAGTAAATAAATTAGAAGGCATGACATAGTTGGCTCTACCCTCAAAATCTACCCCTGAGATGTTACCACTTTTTACTTCAGGTACTAAGATCACTGGGCTCCAAGCCATGCTCACCTCCCCTGGCACACAGCCAGAACCTCCTGACTGACTTCCTTCCTCTCTTTTTGTCCCCTTAAGCCTCTTCTATACACAGCAGTTGAAATGATTTTTTAAATATATAAATCAGATCATGTCATTTCCTTCCTTTCAGCCCTCCAGTCCTTTCCAATTAAAATCTGAAATCTTTACGATGGCTGGCCAGGCACTACCTAATCCAGCCTTGCCACCTCTCCAGTGGTGTGTCCCTCTGTTCCCTTCTCTTCCCCATGCTGGCCTCCACCAAACACAGTACCAACTCAGATCCTCAGGTCTTGTTTTTGCTTCTAGCTAAAATGCACATCCCCCAAATATTCACATGTATCCCTCCTTCACTTCATTCAGGTTTGTCCTCAAATGTCATCTCATCAGAAAGGGATTCTTAGACCGCCCAATCTAAAAAATAAACCCAAACTCTTTATGGATGCATGCTGATTTACTTTCTTTACATCACTTAATTACACTTGACATTATGTTATGTAGTTACAGGTGTGTCGGTTTATTGTTATATCCCCTCATAGAATGTAAATTCCATGAAAACAAGAAGAAGCAAAGATATAAACTATGCACCCCTCCCAGACACAAAAACATACTATGACTGTGAACTATACCCATAGTTGAAAAAAACAGTACCTAACTTACTTTGGGTCAAATCTATTCAACTCAGCAAACATTTAATGAACTCTTTTTAGATATGGGGTCCCAGAAATATAGGTCCCAGTATCTATCCCTTTTATAGTTTGGAGATAAAAACTTACACATAGTTTGGGGGATAAGACATAAAATATAAACTATTGAAATAAGAAATCAAAACATTAACAATCACAAGCTAGCATGAATAGGGAAGACAGTAAGTGTCAGGAAGTTCTGAGAAGGAGAGATTTGTGTAGGGTAAGAGGAAAGTTAGTTGAAGGAAAGTTTCAAAAAGAAGATGGATCGGATCTTAGCAAAGAAACCAGGAGGAGGAAGGCATTGTGGGTTGAGACCACAGCAGGGACAAAAACATGCGGTTCTCCAAACATCAGGGTATGGAACACTGTTGCTATTATATATGGTCCACTAATAGGGCAAACCAAAAAATAATAAAGTTATATCTCCTTATATTTGCTTTTAATCACTTTAATGTATTCAACAAGAAAGTATTAATTCAACATTAAGATTTTTAAAACACCTTTGTAACACTTGCTAATCTGAATAGCATCATTTTATTTTCATTGTATTTCTCCATAAAGTTTTACACCCCTATTCATAATAAGAGATTTTATTTCCCATTTATGGAATAATATATGATTTTGTTCATAGGTAAACTTATGTAAGTAAAAAAAAAAAAAAAAGAAGTGAATTGTTTTAAAGCCAGACATTAAATCAATCATGGACAGATAGCTGGGATACTACCTACCCAGACACAGGCCAGAGCCCACCTTTAAAGTAAGCAAAGGGGCTCAGTGGAAAAGAGCAGAAAGTTAAGTTCTTACCAAGATGCAAGAGACCTCATGACAGGCTAAGGGTTTTGGAAAATATTCTGTAGGTTTCTGGCTTTCCAACTTGTTATAAGGTTAAATTCCTGGGAATTATGCTCTTTCTATGTAAGTGTGGTATCTGTCTTCTTTTCACGACAGCATGAAATATGGCAATCTTCAATTCCATTATTCAACTCCATTATATAAACTTAAAGACAAAACAGAAAGACTACAGATGAAGTACAAAAGCACAACCACAACTACAGTTTTAAGTAACAAGAAAAAAAGATGCCTGTATCAATTACAATCTGGGCAAGAAACAGGTGAGACACAAAACACCCAAATGGGGTAATCTGCAGAACTACTGGGGAAACCAAGAGTTACTACAGTACACAGCGATGATGGGGGAGCCCACGGAGAACTTCTTAGCCAAAAAGCAGGGTAGAAAGTGGGTACGAAGTAATAAATAGAGGATAACCAGTACACAAACGAGGCCAATTTCAAATATTTCAAATGCTTACTGAGGGAGAGAGCCAAGATAGCTGACTAGAGACATAGCTTGTCAGACTGTCCTTGCTGAAGGGTAGAGTGTTAGATTGAGGAGAGCAGAGAACAATTGTGGCTCAGGTGTGGGTCACAGGGAGAGACAGCAGGGGTATCCAGGGACCCCACTGAGAACAACTACAAAGCTGAGAAAGAGGAAGATAGAAAAGAGAGGACAGTGGCATGGACCATATCCAGAGAGGTCTGGAGACCAGTGAAAGGGTAAGGGGGGTTCCCCTCCCCTACATGGGTGACTCTGGCAAGCAATGAGACACAAAAGAGTCACTTCCTGGGAGAGTGCCAGGAGAGACCAGAGAGCCAGCATTCTTACACCTAGGCACCTCCTCCATTCCTGGCATCACAGAAAGTAATTTTAGCTGAAAACAGCTTGTAGCTGTGGCCCCTCTCACCCCACAGCACCTGTGAGAGGGGTCAGTGCTGAGAAGCCTGCTTCTCTACAGCGGGGGCACATTCCCTGCTGAGCTCGCCACTGAGAGCAGAGCCACCACAGTGGCATTTCACAGTATCACCCACTGGCAGTTTGTACAGGTGGACAGGACACCAGAGAGGTACAGGGAGACCACAACTCCTCCCCTCCCCTAGCAACCACAAAAGTGCTGAGTGCTGAAAATACAGTTTTTCTATGGTGGGGTGTGTTCCTGGCCAAGCTTGGCACTGAAAGCAGAGCCACCACAGTGGTGTAACCCAAGAGGTTCGCCAAACCTACAAAAGTTCCCCAAAGGCAACTGAGGACCAGCATTCCTCTCCCTGGAATAGTCAGCGACCAATCTTTAGGGAATCAGACACTGGTGCATAAGCCAGTCCTAGCACTCTCAGCTCTCAATTGAGAGCTTTATGAGAAGGAACCAGCAAAAGAACTTTGAAAATATGAGAAATCAAAGCAAAAGGACACCCTCAAAAGAAAACAATAAGTCCTTACCAAGGGATACCAACATAAAGAAAAAGATTAAAATGACAGATAAAGAATTTTGAATATGGATTGTAAGAAGGTCAATGAAATACAAGAGAAGAAGAAACCCAACACAAAGAAGTCACAAATACAATACAGGAAATTAATGAAAAATTCTCTAAAAAAATTGAAATACTACAGAAAAACAAAACAGAAATTCTGGAAACGAAAGACACATTTAAGGAACTACAAAACACAGTGGAAAGCCTCAAGAACAGAATGGATAATGCAAAGGAAAGAATCTCAGAACTCAAAGATGATGCCTATGTGCTAAACACTTTTTCTGGTCAATTCCATTGCT